>JAVTVY010019444.1:0-79863 GCA_036873755.1 Hanleya hanleyi | reverse complement strand
ATAGTCAGCATACGTCCGTGGAAAGTGAGGCAGAACCTACCTTCTGGGATCGTATTGTGACAGCAGCTGTCAATACTTACGCTGCAGCGATCGAGGACGCCGGAGAGGATAATTTACAACAGACGTACACCCAAATGCGCCCCCGCATCAGGAAAACAGCCATGGCGATCTATGAACAGTATACCTTACTACCGCTTGAAATGAAAGGCGACCCCACGCACAGGTCCATCATGAAGGCCAAGCGTCACTTGGAAGAGGCTATGGGGCTACCACCCACCGTGGCCCTGGAAGATGCGATCAGAATGCGCAAACAACTGTTTCAGGACATGCTGCCCGAAGAATATCCAGGCCTGTCCGACGATGATTAGAATAAACGGTTCAGAGCGAACATGGCCGAAGATGGAACTTGCTGAAATGGCGACTTCTGATTGGACAAGACTACATCTAACGGACAGGAACGAATATGATAGATGCAAATGGTAGCCTCTGATTGGGCAAGAGTCTTTTTGAGTTGTGAACATACCCAACGCGGCTCCCCCAGCGTGGGTATGATGTAACATTGGGGAAAATAAACTATATGAAAAAATTTCTTGTTGTTGTTGTTCTCTCATGTGTCATCCTTGTTTTTGTTGTTGTTGTTCTCTCTCCGGTCTATATCATGGCGTCAAGGCGTTATGTTAGAGCGTTAAGGCATAACTACAAGCGTTGACGGGCGTCACTGCATTTCGAAGAATTAGTGACAATTACATGGAATATCTAGAAAATCAGAATTCTGAGCTATTTCACCAGGGCGTTGAAGCGTTAAGCTTGGCGTTGGCGGGCGTTGCTACAATATGACACCTCATACGACGCATTCGGACCAAGGATGGTCCCTCTCTACACCAAATACCTTCCATTCACTGCCCCAAAATGTCCACTTTGGCTACTACTCGTACTGATGACGTCACCAATGACGTCACAGATGACGTGAACATCCCTCAAATGGGGGTCTACACCCCAAGAACTACAAAATGACACCTCACACGACGCATTCGGACCAAGGATGGTCCCTCTCTACACCAAATACCTTCCTTCACTGCCCCAAAATGGCCACTTTACTTACTACAACCACCACTCTGACTCTAACCCACACAAGCTTTGACACCTTCCACGACCCATTCGGACCCATAGCGGTCATCTCTACCCCAAACACACACCCACATACCCCCCCAAAATGCCTGCTTTCTATACTACGGCCAGACTGCGCATGCGCAGAATGACCATATTTCTACCCCACATTTACGCCACCAGATGCTCCATTACATAGGCTTCACATGGATACCTCACACGACCCATTCGAACCGTGAATAGCCCATCTCTAACCAAAACACACCCACACACACCCCCAAAAATGCCTGCTTTCTATACTACGGCCAGGCTGCGCATGCGCCGATTATTGACAACGTACGAATTATTAGTGTAGTCAAGTGCTCCTGCATGAGAGCTTCGAAATAAGACCTCATACGACACCATTGGACCACCAGGGACTCACCTAGACTCCAACACGTCCACCCAGTATGGATTTATACATACATTGGGCTTATACCCCAGTATATGTGTCTATATCGGGCTATAGACAGACCTCAAACTTTTTTCAAAAATTTCACCGTTTCGTGCCGGGACACTTCCTATCATGTTTGTCTTGACGAGACAAAACAAATCAAAACAACCATACCGCAAATGTCTAGAAGTACGTTTCCCAGTGGGACAAACATTGGTCCTATACCCCTAGTATGGGACTATGTGGGTCTATATGGGGCTACGTAAACAAATCCTGAAATCTGGTGACCATCTTGGATTTTTGCTAATTTAGAGTATTTATAGTGTTCTTATTTTGTTTCCAATGAATGGTTGGCCCCTTTATAAGAGTTTAGATAAAATGAAACAAATATTGGATGACATTTGAATGAATAATTGGCAATTATGTTTAAAAAATGATTTTCGATGATGGCCATTTTGAAATTCAAAATGGAGGTCCCAAATGTTAATGCAAAAACTGGCACCCATTCTTTTCTTAATCAGCGAACTTTCTAGATGTGTTTAGACATGAGTGCCAAGAATCTACCCGAAAAAATGACAAATCTGGAAAATATTACGTAAGCCCATAGACTATAAGGGCTCCTCTACCTGCAAACGTGGCTGCGGAAGAGGGTGTCGTGTGCGTTGGTGTCGCAGCAACTGACTAGGGCGTTTGAAGAGTTGATCACATTCCTCGCATGTATATTGGGTACTTCATGGCGTGCACGAGTGTGACTACGTAAATGATCCGGGCGCTGAAACGGCAGTGTACATACCTACCGGGCGGTTCCGTCGGGCTTGGTAGCCTCATGGCGGCGCAAGTCGTGCAGACGAGTGAATGATTTCGAGCACGTAGTACGAGTGAACATCTTGGTGGTTGACAGAGTGTCTGATGAAACGGCTAGGCCGCTTCCCTTTTATAGCACGCTAGCTGGTGACCTATATTTAGCACACTCAGTTCAACTACCCCCGAGTCGAGGGACGAGTTGTGCTGGTGTACGACTGAGCCGCATTGCGCACGTGTGTGTGTGTGTGTGTGTATATGTGGGCAGTGGATTTTACATCCGGAACCTTGTCAACATCCGGGTTTCCCAGTGGGTTTTTCCCGTCGTTCCTCCGTCTTCCATCCGGGTATTGTGGGTTTACATCCGGGTCCTCATCTTACATCCGGGTTTTTCGCATATGGACTGATGAGGGACACGTGTTCATTCCTATGAGTACAGACACCACCACCACCACCACACACCACCACCACCACCACCACACATCACCATCACCACACACCACCACCACCACCACCACCACACACCACCATCACCCCCACACACCACCACCACCACCATCACCGGGCGTTGACGGGCGTCAACGCCCGGTGGTAGTGGTAGCTCCCGTGTGGCAGAACTCTTGGATCGGAGCTCTTGGAGCTCAAAGCTTGTGGAGTTCAAAGCTCGGAAGTGACGTCATCGCATGATGCGCCCTGTGCCCTATAGCCCGTAGGGTATAGGGTACACCAGGGTGCAGGTGCACCACAGGTACGCGCGCATGCATACGATGACGTCACTTCCGAGCTCTGAGCTCCACAAGCTTTGAGCTCCAAGAGCACCGATACAAGAGTTCTGTCACACGCGAGCTACCACCACCACCGGGCGTTTACGCCCGTCAACGCCCGGTGGTGGTGGTGGTGGTGGAGGTGTGTGGTGATAGTGATGGTGGTGGTGATGGACAAGAGGAGCCGAGAATACATCTAACGGGCCAGAACGAATATGACAGATGCAGCGCCAAATGACGGCCTCTGATTGGACAAGAGGCTACTTGTTTTGTAAACATACCCAACGCGGCTCTCCCATCTTGGGTATGATGTACTGGAGGGGATAATAAAATGATTGATCTGTCATCCTTGTTGTTGTTGTTCTCTCACCGGTCTACATCATGCGACATTGTACAGAGTACATGTTCATTGAGAGAGAGAGAGAGAGAGAGAGAGAGAGAGAGAGAGAGAGAGAGAGAAAGAGAATTAAGGTTTAACGTCGCATTCCGCAATATTTCAGCTATATAGCGATGGGACAAAGAGTATGTACATGGATTTGAACAGAGTATGTATACAAGAACGTGAACAGAGTACATGTAGAATGACATGCACAGAGTACATTTACATGGACAAGGAAGATGTGTATTGACAGAGTACATGTACATGAACAGATTACATGTACAGGCAAATAGTACATGTACAGGCACATAGTACATGTGCATGGATATGCACAGAATACATGGACATGCGCAGAGTACATGTACATTAAATACAGGGAAGATATTGTCTAATACAGGACAGATATGGTATAATACAGGACATGGTATAATACAGCAAAGACGGATATATGGTATATGGTATAATACAGCGCAAATATGGTATAATATAGGACAGATGTTATAGTACAGAACATATATTGTATAGTACAGGACATATATGTTACAATACAGGACAGATATGGCATAATACAGCACATATATGGTATAATACAGGACCGATATTGTATAATATAGCACGGGATATTGTATAATACAGCACAAATATGGTATAATACAGGACAGATATCGCAAACACGGGACAGATATGGTATAATTCAGCACAGATATGGTATATGCGGGACGGATATGATATAATTACAGAACATATATGGTACAATAGATATGGTATAATACAGCACAGATTTGGTATAATACAGGACAGATACTGTATAATACAGCACAGATTTGGTGTAAAACAGAACATATATTGAATAATACAGGACATATATGGTAAATACAGGCCGGATATTGATCAACACAGGACAGATATTGTATAACACAGGACAGATATGGTATAATACAGGACAGATATTGTATAATACACGACAAATATTGTAAACACAGGACAGATATGGTATAATACAGCACAGATTTGGTATAATGCAGGACAGATATGGTATAATACAGCACAGATATGGTATAACGTATGACAGATATGATGACAAATATGGTATAATACAGAACATATATTGTATAGTGCAGGACATATATGGTACAATACAGGACATATGATATAATACAGCACAGACATGGTAACGAGGGCGACACCTGTCTTGTGACAACTTCCGGTTCCGGTCACGTGACAGTAAGCATGGAAAAACCCGGATGTAAGATGAGGACCCGTTTGTAAAACCATAGTCCCGGATGGAAGACGGAGGAACGACGGGGAAAACTCACTGGCCAACTGCGCATGCGCAGATTGGCGCGACCTCCAATGAAAACAAGCCAGTCTGACCCACGAGAGCTTCACACTGATACCCCACACGGTCCATTTGACCAGGGATGGTCCCTCAGTCACTCAACAAACCTCCACGAATCCACAAAATGCCTGCTTTCTATACTACGGCCAGACTGCACATGCGCAAAATGATGAAAACTGAAGATACGTTAGTCCAGTCGGATCCCACTCACTCACACACACACTCAATCACTGTCGTTAGTGCGTCTATGCGTTAAGACGGGCGTTGGGGACACCTCACGGGCGTTGTGCACGCCTCACTCACTCACTCACTCACTCACGCGCTCGCTCACTCACTCACTCACTCACTCACTCACTCACTCACTCACACACTCACCGTCGTTAGTGCGTATTCCTCCTCCTCCTCCTCCTCCTCCTCACTCACTCACTCACTCAGTCACACTCACTCACTCCCTCACACACACGCGCGCATACACTCATTGCGCATTGCGCCGCAAGGTCAATAGGGCCCGAAATGCGCTTTTATACTACTAATCCTTCCTTCACTGCCCCAAAATGCCCACTTTCGCTACAATTCGTACTGATGACGTCACCGATGACGTCACCGATGCTGTGGACATCTCTCAAATCGTGGTCTACACTTCGAGAACTACAAGATGATACCCCCACGACGCATTCAGACCAAGGATGGTCCCTCTCTACCCCAAATACCTTCCTTCATTTCCCCAAAATGCCAACTTTCGCTACTACTCGTACTGATGACGTCACCGATGACATCACAGATGACGTGAACATGCCTCAAATGGTGGTCTGCACCACGAGAACTACAATATGACACCCCACACGACGCATTCGGACCAAGGATGGTCCATCTCTACCCCAAATACCTTCCTTCACTTACCCAAAATGACCACTTTCGCTACTACTAGTACTGATGACGTCACCGATGACATCACAGATGACACGGACCTCCCTCAAATCGGGGTCTACACCACGAGAGCTAAAAAATGACACCTCCTACGACACATTCGAACCAATAGTGGTCCATCTCTACCCTAAACACACCTCCACGCACCCCAAAGTGCCCACTTTGGCTACAACTCCTACTGATGACGCCACCAATGACGTGAACATTCCTCAAATGGTGGTCTGCATCACGAGAACTACAATATGACACCCCACACGACGCATTCGGATCAAAAATGGTCCATCTCTACACCAAATACCGTCCTTCACTTCCCCAAAATGCCCACTTTGGCTACTACTCCTGCTGATGACGTCACCAATGACGTCACAGATGACGTGAACATCCCTCAAATCGGGGTCTACACCCCGAGAGCTACAAAATGACACCTCCCACGACACATTCGGATCAATAGTGGTCCATCTCTACCTCAAACACACCTCCACGCACCCCAAAATGACCACTTTACTTACTACGCCCAACTGTGCATGCGAAGATTGACGAGACCTGCCCTAAAAAACACGCCGTTCTGACTCTACTCCACAAAAGCTTCACTTTGGCACCTCCCACGACCCATTTGGACCAACGATGGCCCATCCCTACCCCAAACACCCCCCCGCCCATGCATCCCCCAAAATGCCTGCTTTCTATACTACGGCCAGACTGCGCATGCGCAGAATAATGAAAACGGTCGATACATTAGTCCAGTCGGGTGCTCCATCATAAGAGCTTCAAAATAAGGCCTCATACCACACCATGGGACCATTATGGGCTCACCTAGACTCCAAAACGTCCACCCAGTATGGAATATATACAGCCCTACCCGGCACCTGGACTTTTAGAAAAAATTTCACCGCTTAACTTCGAGACCGCTCCCATCTTGTTCTACATGGTGAAACGTGAAAAACAAGACTAAACAACCCATATCGCAATGAACATGTGTGAATTTCCCAGTATGGACCTATCACCGCTTAACTTGGAGACCCCTCCCATCATGTTTTTCGTGGCGAGACGTGAAAAACAAGACCAAACAACCCATAGTAAAACCTGCGAAAAATTTCACAGTATGGATCTACCCCCCCCCCCCCCCACAGCCAGTATGGGACGATATACAGACCTACCCGGTATTTTTCGAAAAATTGCACCGCTTACCTCCGAGACCCCTCCCATCATGTTTTTCGTGGCGAGACGTGAAAAACAAGACCAAACAACCCATACTAAAATCCCCCCAAAAATGACCACCCCCATACCCCATGCAGGCTTCCCCGTATATTGTATAATACAGGTCTCTATTGTAGAGGTAAAGTCCGTGTTCCGCTTTTTATATCTGGAGAAATTTTACATGCACCCATTATTCCACCCTGCCTATAGAGGGCAGCACTATCGATGCCGTGATGTCGAAAGGGAGTCCCCACAGCAAGCGGAGCCGCCATTTTTGTTTGTCGATCTTTGCGAAGACGTACTGGGCAATAAACGCTTGACCCTGGGGTCGCACGGATGCTAGACTGATCATAATACCATGGTACAACACCTATAGATTACGTTTATTACTATAAGTCTTCCTTCCCACCGTTTCAGGTATTTTTTCGACCCTCCCCGCTCCAAGGTCACGCCCGATCGAGTCACACTCCGGAGGTCACTTCCCATCACGTGACCTTTGCCGGAACTATAGTGACCTTGACCTCTGTGACCGCCACGTGACCACCACATGACCTCCTCATGACCTCCACGAAAGTAGGTCAATGCGGCTGTATCCGTCATTTATATACTACTGACGTGGATTTGTGTAAACGGACTACGGCGGCGGAAGTGCGAATGATAACGACTCTACGGAGCCGTAAAAGGGACATGCTCCGATCCGCACTTATTAACTGCGACCCCCAGTTATTAAGTGCGACCCGCACTTATTAACTGCGACCCTCAGTTATTAACTGCGACCCGCACTTACTAACTGAGGGTCGCAGTTAACTGAGGGTCGCAGTTAGTAAGTGCGGTTCGTAGTTATTAACTGGGAGTATACCTCCGATGTCCCTTTTACGGCTCTGTAGATTTGTTACAGAAACAAAAGCTATGAAACTAATATCACCATGAGGAAGATTGCGGTTTTGAATGAACTACATGTATATAGCAGGCCGATAACAGTAAAAGCTTTCTTTTAGTTGCATTCTCCTGGATAACTTTTCTTGTGGAGCAATTGATTTTCCTTCAGTTTTGCAACTTTTCCTTCCGAAGATAGGAAGGCATGGAAATATAAGAGATGGAACTGTTCCACAAGGCTATAATCTAACCTGATGTTCACATTGAACAGAAGGCAATGATAATCAATGACCAGTTTTCATCAAATTTCTTTAATCGTGTCTACATATACCGGTACTTTATTTAATCATGCTATTTTTGCTGGTCTTTCTTCTTGTTTTTCTCCTCATCATCACATTTTAACATTGTCATTGTGCATTGGCATCATCAATGGTGTGTTCTAGAGATACCACAGATGTTTTGGTCTGGCTGGGCTGATCTGTGTACAGGATAATAGGAACTGTGGACACTCTCGTGTTCTAGCACATGTAGGTACCATCGTGATATGATGACAAAATGTTGAAAAAGACGTTTAAATCCTACTCACTCACTCACTCAATTGTATTCTCCGTCAACAGACAGAGTATGTACGTGTACAGGAATATACATTTTTATATCTGACATTCAGTATATATCGGACGTCCACAATGAATTCCAACAAATCATAATCGCAAGATGTGTTTGAAAAAAAGAATTATTTTAAACCAGTTGCAGCGAGATCGTGTACGCTTTCCCATAAATTATCTTACAACAATGGTAAGGTATCATATCAATGTTTGTTTCGTTTTTGGAATGGGGGAGGTATCTGAAGACTCTACATGTTGGCATGCCACATTTCGCCATGACAATTTGGCGTGCAACATTTCGGCAACTTAATTTCACATGTCATATTATAAATATTTTCAGATTCTTTTCGAACATGATGAAGTGCAATTTTGTGGTGATTTTCCAGATGTCAAATTTGACAAAGTGAGTCCAAGCAATTAGATTTATGCATCTGCATGTTATATTGACATACCGTAATTAATAGACGGAACAAATATGTGTTACATCCCGGATCATTACGACTATACATGTATATCCATTAAAATCTTCAATATATCTGTATTATACTGATGTACATGAGGTCTACCTCAACAGATTTTTACCCAATTATAACTGGTGTTTTTTTCTTCAGAAAACTGTAGAGTGTAAAGTGACAGTAAGGTAGGCATTTTACATTAAATTTTCATATTCCAAACTTGTAATCATTTATTAGGTTGATTGTTCATGTTATTGCAAGTTTACATCTTTTATTTTAACAATATTAACTATTCACCATTGTTGCCTTTGCAATGTACAGTTGCATAGGCAGCTTCTCCAATGCCAGACAAACATACCATGGTACATGTATGTCAGTAGTATGTAGCAAGCATTTCGAGTCGTATTGGTGTCAGTGCGCATGCACGAGAACAAAATTGTGGAGGTTTTGTGGAGGTGATGCCGATTGGGTCGAGTGAGGTATCAATGTGAAGCAGTCGTGAGGGAGCATCCACCTGGACTAGTGTATCGTGCGTTGTCAACATTCTGCGCATGCGCAGGGAGGGAATTGTGGGAAAAGGGTGTGGAAATAGACGTTTTGGGGTCTAGGTGGGCCACTGGTGGGCCGATTGGATCGAGTGAGGTATCAATGTGAAGCATTCGTGAGGGAGCATCCACCTGGACTAGTGTGTCGTTCGTGTTCAACATTCTGCGCATGCGCAGACAGGAAATTGTGGGAAAAGGGTATGGAAATAGACGTTTTGGGGTCTAGGTGAGCGCCTAATGATCCTATGGTGTCGTATGAGGTTTTATTTTGAAGCTCTCGTGAGGGAGCATCCGCCTGGACTAGTGTGTCGTTTCCATTCTGCGCATGCGCAGACAGGGAATTGTGGGAAAAGGGTATGGAAATAGACGTTTTGGGGTCTAGGTAGGCCCCTAATGGTCTGATGGGGTCTAGTGAGTTATCAATGTGAAGCATTCGTGAAGGAGCATCCGACTGGGTGGATGTGACGTAAAACTGACGTTATTCTGCACATGCGCAGTATACCAAGTATAAGGAAATAGACATTTTGGCGCCGACATGGGTCACTATTGGTCCGATGGAGTCGTATGAGGTCTTATTTTGAAGCGCTCGTGAAGCAGCATCCGACTGGGCTAATGGTTCATCCGTGTTCAATAGTCTGCGCATGCGCAGTCTGGTCGTAGTATAGAAAGCAGGCATTTTGGGGTGCGTGTTTGGGGTACTACACCACTATGGGTCCATGGTTGTGGTTTGGTGGGTCTGCGCAAGTGTGTGACGTCACTTCCGGTTTCACTAAAACTACCTCCGAACCCAGAAGAGTTCCAATTTTCCCTTAGACGTAGGGTTCGGATTTTCAACATCCAAGTTTTCCCCGGCCCGGCCCGCCCCGGCCGCAGCGCGCGCGGGTTATCCGGCCGCACGCGCGCGCTCGGGTTAAAGGGAAGTTTCGGAAGTGTGCAAGGGCACTATATCACATCAGGGTATATATTTCATCCAAGTATAGCGGATAGCGGTTGTCGTGAATAACAACAAGTTCAGCAATGTTTAACAGTTTATTATCCCCAATGTTACATCATACCCAGACTGGGGGGAGCCGCCCTGAGTATGTTTAGTATGTTCACAGCAAAACAAATTGAAATATCAAACACCATGTTTTATTATTTAACGCACCGTCACATTTAATGTTTACTGAGCTCAATTCAACGATCAGCATGTAGACATAGAGAGTATATACGGCATGTTATGCTATTCATCAGTGCAAGGGTGACGCATTCAGCCGATGGGGGTGGTCGATCAGCTTGGTAACGAAGAACGTAACATTGGTGACCCTCTCTACGACCCATTGTGTGTTGGGGCGTTGACGATGTGCCCATCTCAAGGGATCCATGATGTCCAGTTTCTCCAGCATCGTCTCTAGCAACGCCCGGTTAATGATGGTGAACGGCTGGTCAAACACATGGCTGTTATTACTGGCATAATAATACCGTAATTGGTCCGTCTCTTTGTGACGTAAGATGTACCCGAAAGCGACATTCAATTTGAAGACCGTAGCTTGGTCATTGAAGATGGCTTCCACGTAGCTGCGTAGAAGGGTGAGGTCGGTCAGTGGGAAATTGTAGATATCTGGAATAGGGCGATCACGGTGGAAAACGTGCCGTATCATGGGCCATTGGCGCCGATAGATGTCACTCACTGGATGGGGGTCCTGTAACAGATCGCTAGGAACATCCACTGCATCTTCCAGAAAATGTTCGATATCGTCAGGCGTATGACTGGCAACAGTAATGCTAGGAACCGGCTGGATATCTAGGCTCTTCTGAGCTGAGGGTATAGGCGGGCTCTTCGTGATCGCATCACCAGTGGCATTCGTCTCCCCGGGCTCATCTTCACTGGGGCTGACCCTCTTGGGTGCCACTTTAGTGGGAAGTTGTCGCCCAAACCGTAGTGATGGACCATGAATCAAACGCTGATGCCGTCTTAACTGACTGGGTCGTTTGAAGAGTTGACCACATTCATTACATTCTTCCGTCGCGCCCTCGTGGAATGAGCGTTCGTGGCGCAGTAAAGGATCCTCCCGATTGAATGACCGTGCGCAGGTTATACAAGTGTACCGTGCATCGTTGTGGGTGGAGGCCTCGTGGCGTCGTAAATTATCTAGGCGAGTAAACTGCTTCTGGCAAGTTGTGCAAGTGAACATCTTGGTGCTGTTTCGTGCCATATAGGTCTGCTCCTCCATGATATCTACCCCCATGTGTTTAGTGATTATGTTTTCCACCATGAGCAGATCACATATATCGGCCACATGCTGCATCTCATCAACGATATGGATACGGTGCTGCAGAAGCTGAGCTCAGTGGGATGGCTCCATGGCTGTTGGCTCCACTGGTAAGGCAAGTAGCTCCTCTCGTCAGATAGGCTCAAGCTGGTGAGGTTGCACTGGTGAGACTCAGGCAAGTAGCTCCTCTCGTCAGATAGGCTCAGGCTGGTCAGGCAGGCTCAGGCTGGTCAGGTCAAGCAGGCCAATGAATGCAGCAAATTATGCCCTAAAAATTCCCACTTCTATACACCTCCATAGAAGAACCCGGATGCAGGCGCGGACGTCACCGAAAAAAACACCCACATACAAATCATCACATACAGTCGCCCCCTCAAGACCCTCATACATACCCGGATGCAGTCGCGGACGTCACCGAAAAAAACACCCACATACAACTCACCACATACAGTCGGCCCCTCATACATACCCGGATGCAGGCGCGGACGTCAAGTGCCCGGATGAAGACACGGACGTCAGCGAAATTGTAGGGGGAAAAACCCCACAGACAGGTCAGTGCTTGCATTCCTATCCTGTTTCCTACTGGTTCCTCCAGCGTGGATGTGCTGTGATGGAGGGGCTAATAAAAGGATTGACCTGTAATCTTTGTTGTTGTTGCTCTCTTTTTGGACTAACCAATCCGAATAGTACGTATCACGGACTACACGCGTAGAGCTACGTATAGGCGCGCATGTGTGACATGGTCTATAAAACACGTCCCTCTGGATCCCACACCCCCATTCCTACGGTTGCAGAGCCATGACGGACACCCATCCCTATGCGACTCGCATTTTACACCATGCGACCGTGGTTAATTCACTCACGGGTTACCGAGAAGTGGTTCGGTCCATGTTTGGAGATGGCGACGACAACGAGGGGCGACGCCAGATCCTGAAAGAGTTCACAGAAGCGGTCCTCGACAGAGTGCACACGATGGAGAGGTGTGCTATCACTCACCACTACTAGACTATGACAGCCATCCTCGATGCCCGGACTATGGATCACGAGCGCTCACGCCGGAACCAGCGACGGCTCGTTAGCCTAGTAATGGTCTTTGCTCTTTTGACCCTGACGCTGTGGCAATGACGACAGAAAAAAAGAACGGCTCTTCAGAGCTTCCACAGATGCGCGTATGTGCAACCGATATATACGAGGGTCTGTCACAGTGTGCGTCATTCACCGATCGTCATTGGGTCAACCATGTCACCAGTCCTACGAGCCATCCTTCCCCTTACACCCTGGGTGGGGTTACACATCTATGAAGATAAAGTCACCCTCGTGGAAGATCGTGGAGATGTTTGCTGGTCGCGCGTTGAGACCGTATCGAATACAGTTACGCTACACCGTGACGGCTGGACCAATTTAAACGGGTGTTGAGTGGTGAGCTCGACAGAAACCTCATCCACATAGACAATGCCATCTACGTACACAGTGGACCCTTCTTCCCACGCCTGGGCCGTTACCAAGGCCCTACGCGAGGCTTCACCCTAGACCCCGATCTGTGGACAGCCTTCGAGAAAGTGGTGCCTATCGTGGACCAGCTGTTTACACCGGACGAGCGGTCAGCTGTTCAGTTGGAGTGGGCTCGTGCCCTGAGAGAAGCGGCGGCAGAACCCAATGAACACATTTCCAGCAATGAAGCGGAGGCAGATGACGATACCATTGATTATCCGGCTAGACTCAGTCAGCCAGTGACATGACCACCCGATCCTTTGATCTCACGCCATAAACGTTTTCTCCCCTATAAATACGAGAGACAGTCAAATCTGGTACCATTCACGTACTGACCATGACGGAGCATATAATACGTGCGTTTCTCAGCTTGACCCCCGAGGTTTTCCTGCACGTTTATGCGGATAAGGTCGATATCATGGAGGAGGTGAGAGACATCTGTGATGCAGACCCTACACAACCGTGCCCGGCCCACATTCGTCTGTCCCGGGAAGGCTGGACCAAATTCAAACGGGTGTTGTCTGGTGAACTGGACGACGACCTCATCCACTTGTGTCACGATGTGTACATCCGACGCGGCCCTTTCTTTGCCCAATGGGCTCGGCTAGATGGGGGTACAGTGCATTTTACCCTTCACCCTGTTAAATCTATTGAATATATGAGCTTCTTGTGAAATGCTGTTCATATCTCTCTGTAATGAAGGGAAAAATAAATATTAATTAAATCTATTGAATATATAGTTATATTCTATTTGATTATCAATCAGAGCCCACTCCAACTGACGTGGCAAACTGTTTCATTTCGTCAAATGGCAAGACAGGGCCAGTTCCTTCAATTCCTGGGTGGCTGCCAACCAGGTAAAACGACTATAAAGCCAGACACCACTACCGTCATCCTTCATTCCACGTTCGACCACGGTGTTATGGACAAAAAGCAGCTGCCTCTGAACACAGCTTCTCCCAAAACGCGCAAAGCGCAAGTGGGCTTTGTGGTGATATTGCTAACCCTGCTGAATGTGTTGCACGGAGGTGTGTTTTACGACGTAGCCTAAGTCAGCACTCTCCTTAACCAACTGAGAACTCCAGCCGTCAGTCAAACCAGTCTACAGATAGCACCAGTCAGCCCTGTATCGAGCCCAGTCATCACCACCACCACACCACGTGTACAAGCCACATCGAGCTCCACCCCAAATATACAGTCCACACCTACACACTCACTACGTCTGAAAACCCACCGGATTTCATCGCTCACAGTGAACAGACAACGACGACTGACGTTGTACCCACCACCACTCCAGTTCACTCGTACCAACTTTACAAGAGCGGGTTACCACGACAGCGGATACACTTCCAACCATGGACCCTCGGTGGCAGCATCCCTTCACTTGCGTCATCGCAGGACCGACGAGCTCCGGCAAAACGCACTTCGTCAGGAAGCTCCTTCAACACGCCGACAGCATGATCACCCCACCCACTGCCCGAGTCGTGTGGTGTTACGGAGAATGGCAGGCAGCTTATGCAGCAATGCCCCACATCACGTTCGTGGAAGGCCTACCCAACCTTGCCGATTTGGAACCGGACACCTTGATGGTTCTGGATGATCTCATGGCGGAGACGGATGCGCGAGTCACCAAACTCTTTACCAAAGGCAGCCATCATTGACGGTTCAGCATCATCTACATTGTGCAGAATCTGTTCAGTAAAAACAAAGAACATCGGAACATCAGCTTAAATGCCCACTACCTGGTGGTCTTCAAAAACCCGAGAGATACCACTCAACTGCTGCACCTGGCGAGACAGATGTATCCCGGCCGCACACCGTTTGCGTTGGAAGCCTTTAAAGATGCCACAACCCCTCAGCACGGGTATATGCTGTTCGACCTCAAGCAAGCCACCCCCGACCACCTTCGACTACGGACCGGCATCTTTCCCGGAGAGACCCACCACGTGTACATGCAAAAATAATGTAAACACATCCACAGTGGCTCCCCCAGCTGGAGTGTGTGTGTTTGATGATGGGGATAATAAAAAGAATTAATACCACATCATGGTTGACTTTGTCTCTGCTCGATATTGAGGAGGTAGGTAGATTAAAAGGACAGAGTTGTGGGTTCTAGCATTAGTTGTACATGATGTCTGCGTGAGTACGGAAGCACGCCCCGACGCTCCGTGTATTGAAGACGGCCCCACCCGAGTTGGTCCGAACCATTGTACGCGGTGCGAACCCGGACCTTGTACGCTGTCTGTGCGAGATCGGGTACAACCTGTTAAAAGGCAACGTACCACTGACTGCGGCTCAGAAGACCAAGTTGACCAAGCATAAGACAGGTCTCCGAACCCTAGTCCAGAAGCGAGTCTCTCAAACACAAAAGAAAAAGGTGTTACAGAAAGGCGGCTTTCTCGGGGCCATCTTAGCACCGTTGGCCGCTTCCGTGTTGGGTCCAGTATTGGGTGGACTCTTCGGCCGACAATGAACCACACGAAAAAAATGGTCCTCGTCGAACCACGGCTCCTTCAAAACCTCCAATCGGCCTACCCTGTCCCACCTACGGTGAAGACCTTAAACACCCTCGATGAAGAGATGCACCAGATCTTACAAAGACCGGGGTTAAGCGACAGTGAGAAAGTACAACGGTACAATGAGACGCTTCAAAGGTACATGACGTTCATGGACCAATACAAAACCCTCTCTACCCCAGCACCACCACCACCACCACGCGAAACACCGCCGACCTCAGCACCGCTTCAACAGCCGCCATTACCAGGGGTACCACCCACAGCCCCACAGTGGGTGGAAGACGAAGTCCTGAAGAGTGTAATGTACCTGCATCGTTCAAGAAACAAGCTGGCCTGGTATTACAACGGATGAAACAGAATCCTAACATGACTTGGAATGATAAAGGCGAACTACTGGTACAGAATCAGGTGGTCCCCGGTACCCACATGACGGATTTAGTGAATGACCTGATGCGTCAACGCAGGTCGCACACGCATCCTCGAGGATGGGAGGTCTTCGCTCAAGGCTTGAAAGACATGCATGCACCACAGGAATTGGTGGGGAACCCCCAGCGCTGGGCCTGGATGCAGCGGACCCAGCAATCGCCGAGTGGCCCACTACCTTCTTGGGAAGCCGAGTGGGAACCGGAGTCACCCCCAAAAACACCACCACGACGGGCACCTTCTTTTCACGCCTTTAAAAAACCACCCTTGATCAAGACACCCCACATCTCCAGAGCCGTGACACGTAGCAAGTCACCGCGACGAACACGATGCCGGACACAACCGTCCAAGGCCTGGAGCTATTAAAACCAACAGCAGTAGGAGAAAAGCTCAGTCGCCATGTTTTACCTCACCCTACCCAGTAACAGTTCGCTGCATGTGTTTACTGACAACACCTTGGCCAAGTACGTGACCCAGTTACCGCAACCGTTGCATTTACCTGGACGATGGGAATGTGGCCTCGTGGATATCCAATACCCTTACTCGTGGTACAACGTGCGAGCCAATGAAGTGTGGTACGAGGTGACCTACGAAGGAAAAGACACCCGACTCACCCTCCCCGAAGGCCAATACGATACTCCCAAGGAGTTCATGCAGGGGCTGACAAGATTGTTGCATTATAAGGCTCTACGGGAGGTCACGAATGTTTCAAAACCCATCAAAACCTTTCCCTTCAAGAATCACGTGGACTTCGATTACAACGCACACAACGACAAGGCACAGATCATCCTCACCGCCAACGTGAGTGTCGTACTGAGTCCTATTCTACAGCAAATGCTGGGTCTCACTCACTCGACCTACACGGGTCCATCCGAGGACCATGGCCAGATCTCGATGGATATGAAGTCGGGTATGTACGGACTCTACGTCTACTCGGACGTCGACAACCACATCGTGGGCGATATCAACACACCTCTGTTACGGGTGGTCCCCATTAAAAAGACGTATGGAGATCAAGTCACCCACAGTTTCACCCACATGCTCTACCTACCCGTACGACAAACCGACATCAACACTATCACGGTGGATATAAGAGATGACACGGGACGACCGGTGGCATTCGAACGCGGGAAAGTGGTGCTGACACTTCATTTTCGACAAGCACGTGCTCCCCACTTTGTATAATGAAGGTGCCTTACGAGTGCGATGCACGCAGCTATATGGACTATTATGCCCAACAGGCCGGAGGTGGCCTTCCGGTATTTGCAGGTGCGCGCATGCAACGAGGACATGGGCTGGGGAACATACTCGGGAGCATCGTCAAAACGTTCCCGCCCTTGGTGACGCGTGGGGTGAAAGCAATCGGCAAACAAGCGGTACGCAGTGGACTGCAAGTGGCCGGTGATGTCTTGGGGGGTACGGCACCCAAAGAAGCCTTCAAACGGCGGGCCAAAGAAGCAGGAGGCGTCTTGGTGGCGAAAGCACAACGCACCGTAGGGAATAAAAGACCTGCACCACCGAGACCACGCACCAGTCGACGACCGACCCAGCGACGACGCACATCGAAGACCCAGGATATCTTCTCTTAAACATGTCCTTAATCCACGCAGAGTCCTGCCCCTCCACCAACAGTGAATTTGATTTGTGAACCGTCTCGCCCACACAGACCAGTGCCGAACAAGGATTATGGGTGGAGCATCTCCCGCTCTCCAGCATCAGTGAAACAGGACCCATCGAGTTCACCATCAGTAATGCGGATATGGCCTATGTGGATTTAGCCCATACATACTTGTATGTGAAAGCCAAGGTCGTCAATGGGGATGGCTCCAGAATCGTCGACCAAGCAACTGTGGACCCGACGAATCTCTGGCTGCACTCTATGTTTCAACAGGTGGATATATTTCTCAGCGACAAACTCATCAGTGACTCGACCAACACGTACCCCTATCGAACCTACATCGAGACGCTGTTGTCGTATGGACGAGAGGCTAAAAAATCTCAGCTGACAGCCGCTTTATTTTACCAGGACACAGCCTAGCACATGGGCGCAGAGAACGACAATGCGGGATATAACAAACGGAAGGCTTTCACCGCGAACGGCGTCTCGGTGGATCTCATGGGTCGACTGCACGCACACATTTTCATGCAAGACTGGTACCTCTTGAACAAGATCCCCATCATAATCCGACTGATACGGGCGCCTCCGACCTTCGCCTTGATGGCCACTAACGTAGAGGGGCATGATGCTGACTATAAGATTGTCATCCAAGACGCAGTCCTGTATGTCCGAAAAGTGAAACCGAATCCAGCCGTTCAATTGGGACACCTCAAAGCCTTGGAACCAAAACCAGCCCAGTACCCTATCCGGCGTGTGCAAACCAAAGTGTTCTCTGTGTCGGCTGGAAATATGAGCGCCAACAAAGAAAACCTGTTCCTGGGGGAACTAACCAAGCGATTGATCCTGGCCTGTGTGGAAAATACCAGCTTCAGCGGAGCCTACCCAGAGAACCCGTTTGACTTTAAACATTTCGGCATCAATTTTGTGGCCCTGCATGTGGATGGACAACAGATCCCAGCTACGGCCTTAACACCGAACTTTGGGCGCGCGAATTTCATTCGAGCCTATCAGAGCCTGTTTACAGCCACCGGTCAAATCAACCAGGACGAAGGGAATATGATCAGTTGGGAGAACTACGCGAACGGATACACGTTGTTCTATTTCGATCTGACCCCCACCTTAGAGAACGACCATCAGCTGGCCCTCGCCAAGCAAGGCAATTTACGGTTGGAAATCCACTTTGCACGAGCCCTCCAGAGCACCGTCAATGTGATCTGCTACGCCGAGTTTGACAACATCATTCAAGTGGACAAGGCGCGCAACGTCCTGTGTGACTTTGCCACCTAACATGGATACAGACCAGATAACCACCGTGCTGGAGAATGACCCAGGGACACGTATGGTCTTTCAAAGGGTGTTCGCCCGAGATGTGTTCTCATTAGACCGTATGTATCCTGCTGCTTACGTTCTCAACACGGACCCGATGGGTCGACCCGGTGAACATTGGGTGGACGTGTACTTGACAGAACAGCAGGGCGAATACTTTGACCCGTACGGCCTGCCACCCCTCCATCCCGATTTAACAGACTTCATGGATCAAGGCACAGAGACGTGATGTTGGAACAGTCAAACGTTGCAAAGCCTGACCAGTAGCGTGTGCGGACAATATTGCTTGTTTTACCTGTACCATCGATGCCGGGGAAGAACCTTATCTACCATCGTACAGATGTTTGACGAGTACCCGAAGGCCGAGGACCGAGATGTACTCGTATATGACTGGGCCGCGCATCATTTCAATGTACAAGCCCCGTTCTGGGCTTAAGTTCTTTCAATGTACAAGCCCCCTTAATCTGGGCTTAAGTTCTTTCACGAAAAGCCCCCTGTTCTGGGCTTAAGTTCTATCGATTTCAATGTACAAGCCCCCTGTTCTGGGTTTCAGTTTTCACGTGGTTGTTCTCACGTTGTTGTTGTTATTTATTGTTGAATAAAACACAAAATGAGATCTCACCAAAAAAACCATGTTTTGTGTGTTTTCTATATGAGCATAATGCATGAAGGCTATAACAGACATGTTGGGATTCGGTGAAACTGGCTTTGAACACCGTTGAGAAAGTAGCCAATTTACTTTCGTTATCAAGTTGGATACTCATTTCATGCACACCTAATAAATCTTTTAGTTGTTTCATGCATTTATTAAGTGAACATCGGCTATATTCAATGTATCATTCAGAAATAAAGCCTCTGTACGTATACCATAAACATAGATCTATAAGGTCCAGGTTATCTCCCCTGTCACAGAGCAAGCAAAAACGGAAAATTTTGGTGCATGTAATATGTAGATATATGGGGATCATGGAAAATGCTTGCAACATTCCATGAATATTTTGGAATCAGTATGGAAAGAAAATATTTCTGAACACAGGGAAATTATTTTGTAAATGATTTGATCACTGGATTTTAGAAACTGACCATAAGAAAATATTGAGGTCTTGAGGGGTAATTCTTAATGGCAAAAATTCCCAACTGTAACTCAACACATATTTCATGAAAATGTAAATGAAAACTGGCGAAGTGAAATTTTACACTGTTTTCTAAAATGAATTACACTTATTCCGGTATTATTTAATACTAAATTACTTCCCGGACACGCTTTCTGATTAGAATGAATTAGCCCCACTAAATCACTCAAGATGCGCCCCTCAAAATCTGTGGTTTAGCAGACGACATATTTTGAGCAGGAAAGTAGTACCACTGGAAAATTAACGAATACACGCATAAAATTAGATAAATACAAATGTAACTTGAACATATCAGACCTGAAACTATAGACGAACATAAAAAACACAGAAACCTGGACACTCTAAAGAAGAAAGTTTCAGACCTCTTTCTGGTCGTTTAAGAACGCTATCTTGTACTTTGTTAGAAAGACAACGAGTCGGTCTATTTCTTCAGCATTACCTAAGGTCAAACATAGATACATAAAAACGAAAAAAAAAATTCAATCCTTTGAAATTCTTTGTCTGTCTAACAAGATCACAATAATAAATTGCATGAAGAGTCAATAAATTGTGCTATATAAGTTTAATGTCAAAAGTGCCACCCAATGATGAACAAATATCACGAAACTACAGATCTGGCCTGGAGAATGTAGATACTGGACAAAGTGATGAGAATTTCACGTATTTAAAAAAAATGACCATTTGGCTTACAAGGGATGTGAATTATAGCACTGGGAAAGTTATATTCATGTTCAGCCAACCAAAATTACTTTTCCCTGATTCAAAGAAGTAAATTTCCATTTTTGTGAAAAAAAATATTATTTTGAGATGCAAAAACGAGCCTCCTTGATTTCGCTAACACCACTAAAATCTTATGAATCCTTTGCCCATCTTGCAAGATCATTATATCCAGATTTCATGAAAATCAAACAAGTTGTTTAGAAGATATCGTGTTAGACAGGTTTACCTGCATTCATGTCTATAACGCCACCTAGTGTTGACAAAATATCACGAAAAACAAGCAGGTGAAATCTAAAGCCCTAGGGAGATGGCAAATAAGAGTCAAGGAAAAAACTTTAATCCTGATAATGGTTATGGAGGTTTTGACGTTAAAGTCAGATAATTGTGATTTTTCATTTAAATGGCAATTTGGTTCGCACCGAAAGGGAATTATCATGTCAGCAATCCTATATTTATGCTTGGCAACCTAGAATAGAATAATTTTTGAATATTTCTCCAGGAATCGGTAAATTTTCTTTTCACGAAAAATTTCTCTTTTTTTGAGACGCAAAAAACCCCTGCTTTTCTGGTTATGCCACCTACACCAAAACCTTTTCTGCACATTTCGTATCCTTCAAGACCATTGTAATTTCATAGAAATCAAGCAAGCCGTTCAGACAAAATCGTGAGAGAAAGGTTCACCTATGCTCGGACTACAGCGCCACCTAGTGATAAACAGCGGCTATCGAAACAACCAGACAAACTTCCCAGGGCTAAGGACGCTTCCCGACACCGACTTCAAAATTACTGTAATTCGGAATATTCATTCCAAAGTAAGAATTGTTATATCTTATGCCTACTAATCAGGCCTGCCCATGCTCAATTGCAAATTCCTAAAGACGGAGGTACAAACTAAAAGAGACTTATTCTAGTTGTCACCTCGTCCATTTTTATCTCATCCATCAGTAGTATAGAAATGTGAAATCTCTTAACATTTGTGGTTGGGAACTCGGGGTGGATGAATTTACCGGAAGAGCTCTGACCTTGCTGTTGAGGATTCTGACCAGTGGCCTTGTTTCCCCTTAGGACCGGAAGTGGAATCAGTCGATTTGGTCAGTTTGGTAGGAGGACCGGAAGTGTCGTTAGACGTTCTCTTAGTCCCCGCACCACCCGCTCTATTAACAATAGGAGGCTTAGCCTTGTCTACTTGCTCTCTAAGAGACGGGATAATCCCATTGAACAACAGCGCAGATGCAGGCGATTGACCTGACGTCCCATGTGAACTAACATCGCCGCATTGAATGCA
This sequence comes from Hanleya hanleyi, assembly GCA_036873755.1. Classification (NCBI taxonomy): domain Eukaryota; kingdom Metazoa; phylum Mollusca; class Polyplacophora; order Lepidopleurida; family Hanleyidae; genus Hanleya; species Hanleya hanleyi. The sequence continues at coordinate 57,671 of JAVTVY010019444.1, read as the reverse complement.
GACAGCGATAATGCGTTCACATTAGCTTTAGCTGCTACATTCTGTAGGTCCGCCAGTAATTGCAGATCAGATCTACTACTGGATGCTAATCGGGAATGCGACAGCCTGCCAAGCACAGTGAATATAGCGGTTAAAAACCAATCCATGTGTGAGGCAATAGCTACCCCCTGTCGCGCAGCTTCTTCTAGAGTCGAAGCCTGCTTGCCCGAAAGCGAGACCGAGACCTTGACCGGAACCTTATTACCATAACAGATGTCGGCAAATTCCGATTCCGGTTCAGCGGCCTTAAAGTCAATCATGAATACCATACGATCTTGAGGAAACGGTGCCGAAACAGAGCCTTGCCTAAAGAGTGCACGTTTACTGAGCATAATCCATGAATTGCGTTTGACGCAGGTAATGACGACGTCTGCCTGGTGAAATTAGACGGAGCCTCTGCCATAGTCTGCAGGCGAGAGGACGTTGAAGGCGAGGGCCGTGTCATGTTTGGGTACAACTCATATAGAGTATCAAGTACTTCCGAATATGAGCATCGTTCAGGATCTAGATCACTATCAGAATTCTCATTCGAATGACGACTCATGGGCCCTTGACGTCTCATCGGTGGATCAACCGTTAAATCAATCTGATGTGACGTACTAACCGGAAACTCTGACCTCATCAGTACCGGAAGTAGCCAACAGCAGTTGCCGGAATTGGGCAATCTCAGCTGCCTGCTGGTCCATTCGGCGAATGATCGCAGTTGACAGTGAGTGGTTAATTACTGGAACTTCCGTATTGACCCTTGGGTTGATTGAGGCTTGCCTATAGGCCGATGTAGAATGACTATGCCATTACATCTCCGGTCAGACCGGAAGCCTCAAACCACCGGAAGTCGCCACAGTAGGCCTCAAAACGGGACCAGCAGGACGATGTGCCCTAACCGGAAGCCCTGAAGAAACCAAACCGGAACCCAGCGGGGAGCGCAAATGGCCGACTGGAACCTGATAATGAGTCTTATTAGGTATAATTGCCGCTGAGAACGGTCGATTTCCCGACTCAATACCGGTACCAGTCACCTGCTGTGACTGGGCCACTGCCGTATTCCCAGAACCTCCTAGTCGATTTATCTGCGGAACCGGAAGTGATCCTACGGGATAATAACTTCGACCCTGCGCGTCTGACAACCCTCGAGTTATCGTCTGCACAGGGCTTGATCTCACCCGGTCTTGCACAATAGATCCCATATCTCTATAGGAGGTATTATGTAAGACCGTGGTGTTAACACCTGGCGAAACCACAGGTACATTGGCCTTGTACCTGTAAGAAGTTACCCCCGCTGTGCTATAGTCAAGGATTGATTGCGAGCGACAATTAACCTTTGTAGCACTACTCACCAGGCCTCGGACTGCCTCTAGGCCATCAGAGAGCGGTAAATTTGACGAGCTATCAAAATAAACCGCCTGGGGTGATACTGGATTATTCCTAATGGAAGTCTCCACAATTGTATCAGCCCCAACAGACCGTCTAGGCAAACCCACAATGTCACCACTCCCTACTGCTGTAGTAGTGGTCCTCATTCCCGTCTGCGTTTCGGCCGTCTCCATGGGGGACTCGCTAGCAGGAACTTCCAGTTCAACAGTGACATCCGTAGAAATGCCCGTCTCGTCTCGGATAGAGCCCAGTACCTTGATAGGCTTCTTCCTATTTTCTGTAAATAAATCATAATGCAAGGTATCCATGCTAGGTACAAGGTTTTTACTAATTAAAGACCATAAATGGCCCGACCAGGGACTGCCAACCGGCGCAGATTTCTTCGTCGTCTCATTTTCAGAAAAACGAGAAGATGGAGTTACAGATGTCTCCACGCCCGACCCAGTCATAACTTCGAAACAATCATCGGGCCATTGTTGACACTCTTGGCATCTATGGTTACTATTGCAAACAATATGGCCACGACACGCCAGGCAAATGGAATGTAGGTCGGCCGTTGACTTTGGTTTTCTACAGACACCACAGAACATTGAGGCCATAATTATCGTAAATAACAGCAAATAATACTTCCCAACAGATATAGTAATGGTTGTAGTCTTGCTGACGATCCAGATCCTTCTTTGTAATGTAAATCCTTCGATTTTTTCTCGAGAGCTTTGTTTACAGACGTCTTTACAATGGTGGGCAAAGTAAAAAAAAGTGGAGAACCAGTTGCATCATGGGATTGACGCATGCGTATTGGGACGGATAGAACTGTGCTATTTTTAGGTTTTACTTGTTAGCTCTCACTTGCACACGAACGCAATATGTCAGTAAGGTCAGTTTTCAGCGCCAAAAAATGTATTTCTACGTTTAGTTAAATGATAGTAGTTTGTGGCGTGGGGCGGCATGGTCAACCTCACAGGGTCCAGCCATGTTGATGAAAGAAGTTCCGTTGCAAATTAATTGTGTGCATGTGCGTACGAGATCCCGTTTCCGCTCCCAGAAATCCGCTAGGTCAGAGGTCACTTTCGCAGTTGCTGAGTTCTGTGGCTAGACTGACACAGTCTTAGGCCATTGACCCTTGATGGAAGTGAAGTCATCGCCCAAAAAGATGTCCTTTCACGGATGTGCCCTCAGAGGGGGTGCCCCTGATACCATACAGATTGTAAGTGATCATGGAAATGACGTCAGATTTAGGGTTACCACCCACAGAGGCTGTGATAAATGCGACCAAATTGTGAAAACAGCAGTTCCATGATATGTTGGCATTACAGTACCTTGCCCTGTCATTTGACCTGGGGTGTCGTTGTGCACACTCCAGTCACGGTAAGAATAGGTCCGAGCTCTTCAGAGAGCTTGTCGTAAGAGGCGACTAACTGGGGTACCCGTGAGAGGCCCGGGTGCAAAAAGGAGTGTTAAAACCAAACGTGATATGGCTGAAATAGTCTTGAAAGCGACGTTAAATCATATTCACTCATTAAGTCACTCACTGGTCTGTCCGAGGATGCTTACAGATGGGCCAGAATGAATGGCACATGGACAAGAGTGAACATGGCAAAGAATGTGTCTGATACACTTACAACAGCATAGGCGAATTGTAAATGCACCCAACACGGCTCCCACAGGTTGGTTGTCATGTGATGTTGGGGATAAATAAAATGTGTAATATGCAAAATGCTTGATTTTGTGTAATACGCAAAATGCTTGTTGTTGATGTTCATCCTTCTTTCTGCCATCATGGTCATCTGATTGCATCAAGGCGATAAAACATTAGGGCCTAGATATAGGTGTACGTGTGTAGGGATCTTACTCCCCATTATTAGAGCTACTGCGTTAAAACGTACGTTGGGCACGATTCAGTGACTGACTCAATCAGTTGTACCTCAGTCACATCTAACTTTCACTCTGATACCATACCGGGGGTGGTAACTCTTTCGGGCTAGACAGACTCATCATGCCCTGCTGATTACAGTCTATTACCCGCACTACCTCCCAACTCTTGTAAACAAATGGGTGTAATGTCTGCCATTTCTGGCGATATGTCCTGTAATATCCATTTTTGTTCGGAATCTCAGTTTGCATCTACCCGCTAGTAACCGGAGCCGACGTGCCCTCGACGAACACTTCAATAAAAGAGCCTGCACAACCCATGTGGACCTAATATGGTTTATCTAAACTCGTTTGATTAGATGTAAAGTCCATTTTTCCGAATATTTGGCCAGATCTGTGGCCATTTCCCAAGTCCTACTTTTCATAAAGTGACCTCTTCAAGTTTCCATAGTAACCCAAGGTCAAACGTAAAAGGAGAGAGATTTCACCTTTCTATACAACTGGTGGATAGGTTGAAATACTGGATGGGCTGACAATCGCAATAAGGGCTTTCAATCTATTACTCAGTATTTAGGAATTTGCCATTTCGTTTTCCACAAATAGTAGTGACCCTCTCCAAGATGTCCAACGGCAACAGCAACTTCCGCATTTTCCACTTGGTGCAGCCAACATGGGTGGACCTGGAGCAGTATTGTCATATCGGGAATTTAAAAAGAGATCGCATGTAGAGTGCATCGTATACAGCCTCAAGAATTATCAAATGGTACGAAGAATAGCGCCTTCGTGTGCCCTCTTTGGTGAGTGAGGTAAATTGAAATACAATGCCGTAGAACCTGGTGATGGGATCAACAAGTTTCATTGTTTTGAGTAAACACTGAACAGTATACATGTATAAATCGTGTTTGAGTAGTCAGATCCTTCATTTTATTACCCAGTTTTTTCCAGATATATTTTATTGTTTGCAAATGAATGTGTGATGGAATAAAAAAATTTCACAAGTAAATTTTGTTATTAAGCTAAAACTTACCTCACTTCCACTCTTTGCATTTCTTGTTTCACATGAAATCATCTAGTAAGAATTTTGAATAACACAGTTCTCTCCCCTGCTAGTCACCTGACTGCTCACTTACCCATAATTCCTCCTTCTTGTTTCCACTGCGATACATGGTTAGGATGTATCACTGGAAGTGAGGTAAGTTTTAGCTTAATAACAGAAAATTTACTTGTGAATTTTTTTTGTTATTTGCGCTGAAAACTTACCTCACTTCCACTCTTTGCATAGAATGCCACAGAAAGGTTGGCGGGCAAACTGATACAATCCGTGGTAAGTGATAAATGCCGTGAACAAGATGACTAGTACAGAGTAGAAATCATCGATCTTCTACCTCAAAGAGGATCCATGAGATCATACAACAGCCGTAACCTATATGCCTATGGTACACAGGGAACCTCTGTCGCTACTCTGACTTCAAGGTCGAGTCGCATATACGCCCCCCCCCTTTTTTCCGAAAGGGAACGAGAGGAAAATGCACTCACCAGCAAGCAGGGTAAAAACTGTACGCCCGGACTTTATCTTGCTATCTTGCTGGCCTCGGTCCCACAGACACCCGCTGTGCAGTCACAAGTGGGCCGATGGAATAGAGGTCGTCACATGCTAACGTCATGTCCCGGAGGTAGAAGGAGGCAAATGTCGTGTTCGACCTCCAGTAGCACGCCCTCATAATGTCAGTCACAGATCTGTTAGTCCATAGAGGCCATGATGCCGCTAGTGCCCTAATCTCGTGACCCGAAATGTTTACAAGCGCGGCTTGTCTATCCGTAGCCGTGGAGTACGCTAGCCGAATCGTATTTTTGAGCCAACTTGAGATAGTATATTTGCTAATTTCTTGTTTGGCTTTGGGATCAAAAGGGATAAACAAACGCCTCCTACCCGCTCTGATCTCCTCTGTACGATTCAGGTAACACGCAAGTGCACGAACCGGACACATCAACATGTCTGATTCAAGACCGGACGAAAGGAAATCAGATAAGGCTGGAATTGTGAACTCTCGAGATATAGAATCGTAGAGGGCTTGATTCTTAGCCACAAACTCAGGAACCGTTGTGAGAACTACATTACTCCAGTCCCTAGAGTGTCTGACGTTCCTTCTATCGAGCGCACGCAGTTCTGACACACGAGCTGCCGAGGCAAGAGCCAACAAAAACGAAGTTTTGTATGATAACAATTTGAGATCAATAGCTTCTATTGGCTCGAATGGTGGCTTCCCTAATTGCCGAAGTACCAAGGCTAAGTCCCACTTTGGCAATTTCGGAACAACCGACTGACCAGTTGTATGACTTGATTAGTGCAGATAAATTTGGATCAGTCGAGAGATTAATCCCAGTACCCAGAAGAAAAGGCTGAGCAATGGCAGCCCTATACCCTTCGACAGTAGCGGGTACCAAGCCCTTATCCCGGAACAGGTGTAATAAGAACTCTGCTACTTCAGGGATAGTGGCTCTGGATGGATTGATATCCCTCTCTCCACACCAAAGATCGAAGATTGCCCACTTTGATTGGTATACAGCGGAAGAGGACGGTCGAATTGATTGTGCCATTCGGCGCCCAACTTCCGCTGAAAATCCCGCCTGAGCGAAGTGTCCCTTGAGCACTTGCACACGTGGTAGTGAAACAGTCCTGGCTGGCTGTGGAATATCGACGTTCCGGGCTGGCGCAGTAGATTGTGCCACACCGGAAGTTGTCTTGGTACATCTACCAGAAGATCCAGTAAGTCCGGGAACCACAGCCTTGCTGGCCACCACGGAACAATCAGATAAACGACACAAGTGTGTTCGTGGATCTTCCGGAGTACCTTCGCTAGGATAGCTGGAGGAGGGAACGCATATGCTACCATCCTTGGCCAGTCCTGCGATAGGGCGTCCACTGCATATGCCGACGGATCCGGAACCGGCGACATGAACAGGGGCAATAGATTGTTGTGCCGAGTGGCGAACAGATCTATGTGTGGCATCTCCCAGACATGAGCTATTTGTTTTAGTATGGCTGGGTGAAGTTGCCACTCTGTGGGAATTATCTGATTCCGTCGTGAAAGCGAATCCGCTAAGACATTCAGAATTCCCGGGATGTGCCTGGCCAACACTGATATGTTGTTGTCCCAACACAGACCGAAAAAGATTTCCGCTTGGCTTTGTAATTGCGGAGATCTCGTCCCCCCCTGCTTGTTGATGTAGGACACGACTGATGTGTTGTCCGTCGCAACTAGCAGGTTCTTGTCGGTCAATACGCTCACCCACGTGCGGATGGCATGTGTCACTGCCATAAACTCCAACACGTTGATATGGTACGAGCGTTCCTCGATTGTCCATAACCCGGATATCGACCTGGACTCGAGGTGGGCTCCCCAACCTTCCATAGATGCGTCCGTGAACAGGTGATGTGACGGACGAAACGGAAGTAGGGACACACCCGGCATAACGTTGAGTGGATCCAGCCACCATAGGAGGCATTGTTTGACAAGAGGCGTGACAGGTATCCACGGGTTCAACTGCCTTTCAACCCATTGATGATTGAAGTAAATCATTAAGGGACGAAGCTGCAACCGTCCTCTTGGTGTGACGTCCTGTGTTGACGTCAAGAGGCCGATTATCGCAGCAAAGTGCAAAGCCCTGGCTTGAGATAACTTGAGGATTTGAGGTATCTTCATTGTTATCTTTTGCCAACGATCTTCTGGGGGTTTGGCGAGAGCTAAAAGCGTATCATATTCCACCCCCAGAAATTTGCGCCTTTGCGACGGAGTCAGTTCCGACTTCTCTTCGTGTGGGATGTATCACAGAGAAGTCAATATCCTTAAGACAAACTGCGTGTCTAGGATTAACTGCTCTTTGCAGGCATTCCTTAGCAGGGAGTCGTCGATATAAAAGTGGTACTTTATACCTAGACTGTGCAGGAATTGTGCCACTGGTGTAAACACTCGTGTGAACACCCAAGGGGAAGTTGACAGGCCGAACGGAAGCACTTGAATTTGGAAGCGTCGTTTGCCGACCATGAATCTTAAGTACTTCCTGTCCTCTGGATGTATCGGGATATGAAGGTATGCATCCCTTAAATCCAGAGAAGTCAGCCATTCCCCTTGCTTGAGTACCGACCGGATAGACCGGAAGGACTCCATGCGGAAGTATGGTGGTGGAGTGAGGTAGTCCTTGTTTTGGCGCTTGAGGTTGATAACCATGCGCATCTCGGACGTGTCTTTCTTGGGGACCAGAAAGACCGGCGAATAGAACCCGGGTGTTGTATCCCAAACCGGAAGCTCTATTACTGAAGCCTTCTCTATCAGCTTGTCCACAGAGGACTGTATCGCTGATAGATGACCCGTTCGTAATGGAATACGAGACGGAAGGGGAGATGCAGTCAAGGGGGGAAGCGTGTCGAACAATAGGCGATAGCCGTATCTGATAGTTCGAATGACCCACGCTTCCGCCCCGATCCTTATCCAGTTCCTCCAAAACAACTGCAGCCTTCCCCCTACCGGAAGGTCTAGTTGTGGCGGAACTGGAAACATTATGTCTCGGTGTTCCCGCCATACCGGAAGCCACCCGGTATGACCCAAGACATCAGGTATTCTTCTTTGACTGCTTGTTTTCCCCCTTACCCTGCCTCTTATGGCCAAAGCTCGATAATCTTGGCTCTAAAGAAGCAGGCGCTTGGCTTTGCTGTTGACCGGAAGCACCCTTAGCAGCCTTGGAACTAGGCGGGTTCTTCTTAGTCTTCTTCGCCTTGGGACCCGACCCGGAAGCCATAGGTCTCTTGGACGAAGCACCGGAAGCCACTGACCTGTCATGTTCAATACGATCCATTTCAGGTCGGACCTCGGCAACAGCATCACCAAACAGTAAAGAGGGAGCCGTAGAAGTTTCTAGTAGGCTTCTCTTTACTGCTTCCGGTGTGTAAATCGTGCATAAAAGGAATGAAGGCCCTTCTCCTTAAATACACCAACATAGAAGATAAATAGGCGTTATGAACCAGCAAATCTTCTACTGCACCGGAAGCAATCTTCTGATAGTCAAGAACGAGGTTAATTCCCTCCTGTAACTGTTCCTGACTCTCCGCGCCCGACAGCGAAAACAAACCATCCTTAATGGCTTTGAGAAACCAGTCCAGGTGATTCGTGATCGCCACTCCTTGTCGAGCAGTTTCCTCTAGTACGGAGGCCTGTTTGTTCGTAAACAGAACATCTGGATTACTAGGCAATTTGGTATTTGAAGGACACAAATACTGAAAATCGCCGTTCACCTCTGCAGACCGGAAGCTAAACGGTGAATCATGTACGCCATATATTCGTATGTTTGGCTTCTGTACTGGGAACGGACCAGAAGATCTTGCAGGGCGGAAGCGAGCTCTAGGTCTCAGCCTGACTGCACGTTCCTCCTGCGTAGCGGGTTCTGCTAATGTTCTATGGAACAAGTGGCAAATAGAATGTATAGCAGTTGAGGCCGGAAGCGTGGAAACCGACCTCGTAACCCGATTCGACTCTCCCGACTCAGTTTCGATATCCCCCGCATGTGGGACCGGAAGCTGCATGTCAGGAATCAAGTCATAGATACCGGAAAATAAATCATAATATTTCCTAGTATCTGGATCAGTATTGGTAGGTTCATTCAATTCAGAGCTACCGTACTGGTCCCTATCCATTTCCATAGCTTCCGGGGCTTCCTGCCAACGAGGAGTAATGGAAGGGATAGTCCCCGTCAATCTTGCTTCCGGTTGCACAGACTGTTCAGACAAAACCGGAAGCGGCGGCATACCGCTCCTTATATGACTGGTCATTATCTCTCTCAGTTCCTTCATCTCCTGCCGTTGCTGTTCCATTCCGCGCAGAATAGCAGCCAACGTAGGATCCGTCACTTGAGAGTGCACCGGAAGCTGGGCCTGACGGGGTGTGTTCACACTCTGGGACCTTACAAATGACCGTGAGCACGGCCACTGTAAAGGTCGGTGAACTGGCATACGAGGTCATAAACCGGAAGCGCGTATAGGAGGACGCATCATACGTAAGATAGCCGGTCCCGTACCTTGAATACCACCGGAAGCAGAAATTTGAGCTAAGCCACGCAAGGGCGAAGTCAAACTAGCATCCGGATGCCGCATAATTTGACCTACTTGAGAGGGGTCTCTATACCGCGTCTCAGAGGCAGGTAAAAATTTGGCATATCATAGGTACCTGCATACATACCATACTGCCGTTGTTGTGGGAACCTCAATCTCTGGTGGCCCAGAAGGCTCGTAGTGACAAACGTCTCGGCAGGGGGACGAGGAAGGCCACCAGAGAAACCGGAAGCAGATTGGGAGAAGTTAGACAAACCAGTCGTTCCAGTGTTAGTAGATGTTATAGAACGACCGGAAAGTCCAGGCCTCAACGGGGTTGAGGAAGGCAATCTCCCAATCCCGGAACCAAATGAAAATTTAACGTTAGGCGCCTCACCAGTATTGCCCAAGTTTTCAGTCATAAGTCGCATCCGATCGAGAGATCGGAATTGACTGGCTTTCCCACGCTAAGCCTGGCTCCGTTACCAATTTCCCTTCATCGTCGTATCCAGGTGTCCGCTCGATCGGAAGCTCGACCTCCACAGTCGTAGTAGTGCCGGATTCCACATCTTCGATTGTCCCTTCCACTTGTACAACCCGGGTCGGTTTCTTACCTGATTGACCCTTCGCCTGGTCTGAAATGGAAGAATCGTGAGCGGGAGGGGGCGTTTGTTTATCTTTTTTTACATTCAACAAACTGACTAGCGTAGACCCAGCTGGTGAATTAACAAACCCCCTAGTCTCCTCGACCACGCTGGTTCGGGGAGACACAGCTACATACGTCTCATTGGCGAGATTGGTAGACATACCGGCTTTATTTTCCTCAATAGCTGCCAGTGACCCGGCCAGATACACTTGGAATATGCCGGGCGCCCACACAATACATTCCTCACAGGCCGTATCCCAGGTATATACTCTTCCCTGGCGACATTGGGGGCACGTGGAATGGAGGTCATATACAGGCTTGTCACCACCACAAGACATACATGACATTTGAGACATATTTTGAGCCATAATTTCGCTGATAACGTAAAGAATACTTCCCAAAGGACTTCTTGAAGAATATCAGACGTCTGAGGTAATCCAACTGCTAGTGATTTCGCTAGGCATAGGCAATTTTCACGGAGCTGACAATTTTACTTCCTGACCCACAGCAGTAGGAAACAAGAAGAAGGAATTATGGGTAAGTGAGCAGTCAGGTGACTAGCAGGGGAGAGAACTGTGTTATTCAAAATTCTTACTAGATGAGTTCATGTGAAACAAGAAATGCAAAGAGTGGAAGTGAGGTAAGTTTTCAGCGCAAATAACATGATGATTGCGGAGTTCGAACACGTCGAATTTGGGCTGGTGACAACAATGACAGCATAAATATTATGTGCTCAGTTCGAGTGTCAGTTCAGACTGGCAAGTTAAGGTTCTTGGTCGACTCTGGCTTTATATATGCGGTGGAGGCAACGGTACTCGGATGAGAAGTTGGCAGTATGGCATTGTATACTCTGCAACTGGGCACAACTGGTACACTTGGATTAGTTCCGCAGTACTGTATTCTACGCCTGCCCGCATGCAAAAAAATGTGCGGGGATGCCGTACTTTCGACACGCCTACCCGTGCGGGCATGCTCTTTGTTATCACTAGACTTGTTTGTCTATTATTTATTGGTCGTCCGCGTCAACAATAGACAGTATTTTCGTTATTTTGGGATAACACTATCTTAGAATAGCACAAATTCTAGTGCTGAAAATTTGGCTACCGGTCTGCTACCTCCTATTTTGTGGGAGGCCCGTTGGCCGAGTGGTTTAGATCGCCGACATACAGTGCTGGCGATTAGGTGCCCGACTCTGGGGTCGCTGGTTCAAATCCCGCACGGGACCCGACCAAATTTTCAGCACTAGAATTTGTGCTATTCTAAGATCGTGTTATCCCAAAATAACGAAAATACTGTTATACGATCACTTTCTAAATGATAAAAAATATAACAATAAACAGGTCCATGAGTTATAAATTCAACCTAAATCGTCGTCGTTTTTATTTACAAGTTTCTCGTTATCGTCCCTTATATTATGAGAAATTCACCTCCACATAGGAGAGCTCCCACTGTTCTACGTATCCAATGATATATTCTCCAAGATTCGATTATCGACAAGGGATAGCTCAATTGTACACAATCTTGCAATAAAAGCCGCTACGTGGATAGGGCATGTACATGTAGTTTGTTATCGGCCGCCATTTTGTGCTAAATGCACACGTTTCTGACGAACTTTTCGTTAGCAAACAAACAAACAAACGGTGCGACATCGTCTGAGCGTAATAGATAGGCCGCCATTTTGTGCTAAATGCACAGGTTTCTAACAAACTTTTCGTCGGCAAACAAACAAATAAACAAACGGTGCGACATTGTCTGAGCGTAATAGATTGTTCCTGCATCGGAGGAAATCGAAGGCTCAGATGGCCAAAATTTTATTGTGTGTACATGTACCTTACACATGTATGTCGTTCATACGAGAGTGTAAAGCCTCACCCGACAGATAAGGACTGGCAAGAAAAAAGCTTTCTCTACAGGTCAGTGCGGGCAGGCTGATTTAGGCTGGGGACTGCCCTGATTGCAGGCAGACCATAAAGAGGGCAGGCTGATTTAGGCTGGAGCCTGCCCTGACTGCAGGCTGTCCAAAAAGGCTATAATCTGTGTGAATATTTTTTTTCGCTACCATTCGTGCATTAAATAAGGTCATGTCATCTTTAAATATTACTGAAACAAGTTTATTATTTTGGATTAAATTTTCAACAGATACTATGATATACATTTATAGGATGTAAATGGGAAGGAAATGTTAAGTTGCAGTACTTTCTTGTTCAATCATCACCAGGATCAACACAGTCTTCTCCTCCACATGCAGCATTGTTATGGTCAGTCTACTGTGCACCAATTCTGCCATATTTACACTTGTAAGCATCAAGCATGTCAAGAGAAGAGAGAATTGTAAACTGCAATTATCGATTGTGGTCATGCTGATGATACACTTTACTGCATAAATATCTTGAGCTGGCACTAGATGGCTATGAAATAATGTCATTATGTCATGAATCATTAAATATAGTACACAGTATTACTGCTACCATTAATATGGTTAATCAAACTTCTCAAAAACAAATAGGTCACAATGGAAACTGGATGTTGATTTCAGTTCCCCCAATCATGGCATGACTATAGGCATGATGGGTAATGGTTCTCGCAGTAATTTTTTTTTAGAATCTAGACATGCTATAAAACCTGAATATTGCATAAAATTGATGTGATACAAAAATTCAATGTTCACCAATTTTTAAGAAATATTTTGATGTGTGGAGAAAAAAAAAAAAAAAATCACCAGAAACCAGCAACTTTCTGTACCACATTCTACTCCATGATAAGTCAATGTTTAATACTCCACAGTTAGCACTGATGACCCCTCATAATATGTGAGTAAAAGCCATACTTATTATGACACTGCTTGCCACAAACATTGCACACAAAGGGATCTGTGTGGCTGTGGCAACCGATATGGATGGAATAGAGCACTTCATCATCAAACGTAACACCACAGTGTGGACATTTAGTGCATGTGTCCCCAGATACAGAACCCTGCTGCTCGCTGGACTCTGAGCCACTGCCACAAGACTCGCTGCGAGACTGGGTGCTACACCTACTGCTAGGACTACTCTGTATCAACTCACACTGTGTACCACGCTCAATCAGCATGATTGTGTTTCTCAGTCTACGTTTGTGGTTCTCTGATGATGCATGCTTATCCACAGGTTCTGCTTTCACAACGGGCATTGTACACTGTACCCCGATGCTCGACATTTCAGTTTTTACTGTGGCATGGGCCTGTGTCATTCCAAGAATTTCATCGCTGAAATAACGGCCTTCTCTCCTGGGCTTGTGTCGCGGATCTGAGTCAGATGAGCCCACACGACTGGTAAATGTTGCAGGGACAGCTTCATTCCCCCTGTCTAATGAAATATAAGAACCGCTGTCAGGTGGGTCCAGAGATCCGCGGCGGTGAGTTGTTGGATCTTCATAATGCCGGATCGGCTCTGGAGTTCTAGAGGACCCACCTGAGCTAGAAACAGCATCTATAACCATATCCACTGGTTCTTGTTTTACTTTCACTGCATGCCCATGCCCTAACTGTAGGTTCATCGCACCTAAACCAACCAAATGAGCATCCTGATGTGTTGGAATCATCGGTTGCCGATGTCCGGCACCTGCTTGCGTTAGGTAATAGCTTGAAGAGGTTATCGTGCTCGTTGCTGCAGCCCTGTGCAGAGGTGTGGGCATGACTGTAGACACGATTGACCTCAGATAGTTTGAGGCCATGTGTGGTTCTTGAACACGGGTGAGAGGTTGGGGGTGTGAATCGTAACCCTCGATGTACTGTCCCAAGTTGGGATGTATGGCATGATTCTGAGGTTGTGTGTACTCCAGCCGGCTAGGCCTGACAGTTGTGAGAAGGGAATGAAGAGCACTCGGAGCCACAGGCATAGTTCTATTCATTGTGGGCTGTCCCAAAGATACATCCAGATTCTGTAAAGAGACATGGCTGCTTTCTGGGGGTCTGGGACCAGCATACAAAGAGGCAGGAGATTCAGGAAACTCTGGATGCCTGCATGTGTATATGGTGTTATGTTCCTGGCGGTAGTGCTCACGAATCTTACGCGGCAGTATAGTCGTATAAGTGCATTTCTCACACTTGATCACATTGACTGGATTGACTCTCACATGCAGTCGCTTGTGTCGTTTGAAATTACTCTTGTCGTTTGTGGCATAATCACACAGGGTACAATTCAGAGCTTTCATACCTGAAAAGAGGGGAAATGTGAATTTAATTACATGTAAATGGCATAACCATTTTGGGCTCACATGCTGCATACAACAGACAGTCTTGTATTAGAATTGGTGAATAAATTTTTATGTGATGGCTGCAGTTGAGCATCCCATAAGTCTACAAAAATGGAAGCTTCCAGAATATATGAGGTTATGGGGTGGGGCAAGTCTTAGTTCAGGAGCTAGAGGGTGGGGTCTAGATCCCTGGGAGTGCAGAATACCCCCCAGGGGTAATGGTTCTATTCCTTAAGTGTAATGATGTAAGCTTTCAAAATATAGTGATGGCATGGATGGGGTATGGCAAGTTCTCTGAAGGTGGGAAGTTTGACCCAAGTCCTCTGAGAGTGGGAACTATCCGGCAGGGGTACTGGAGGTATCCCCTAAGTGTACAATGATGTACAAGATGTACAATGTAATCTTTTACAATATTTAGATGAGGTTATGGGGTATGGCAAGGCTTAGTCCGGGAGATATAAAGAGTGCAGTGATGTAAGCTTTCAGAATATTTGTGATGACTTTGTAGTTTATCATATTGGGGCCACCCCCCCCCCCACCCCCCACCCCTCCCCTCCCCCACCCCTCCAAGCTGAGGATCATGGGTAAATTCAAAATGGCGTACACGTGGTGTACCAAAAAAGCAATATTTTTGTTGTTCTTCTTCTTGGACAAAAACTTTCATTTCAAATCAGATTATTATTTACTTAGTTATCATGCAGATTTTGTGAGAAAATTACATAATAAAAAAATTGCAGGATGTGAATAGCTGGCTAAAAATATGGACTTACTGGGGTTTGTACATATGCTTGGGAAATAGGAAACTCACACAACAGTCAGCTTTAGCAGGTTAGAGTCAACCTATACCTCCAATAAACATGACTTTTTAAAGATTTCTTTTTATTAACAAAAACTTATCCTGAAATTTAAATACAATGTAAAAAGTGATTACATATATCTGTGAATTCTGTCAATTTAATTTTTATTTCCAATTTAATAAAATTGAATCCATGCACCAACTGACCATGTGTTGCAAAACATTTCATCAACTGCAACATATTGGAAAAGATTTTTCACATTTAAGCATTTTTCTCCCGAACTGTGAGATTTTTATTCACGCCGACTCCTGAAACTCCAAACTCATAAAAAAAAAATTCTGAGATATAATTTTGAGTGTCATATTCCAGATATAAATTTCGCCATATATGACAGTTAATCAAATACTACTGATATACCAGTTTTCTGTGATGGTTGACCCTAACCTGTTTAGAATGCTTACCAGCATGCTTAGGCATGTGGAGTTGCAGCTGTGTGTAGTTCCGAGCAAGAAAAGGACAAAACCTACATTCATATGTTTCATTGTCAACATGGTCGTGGTTAGGGGTGGAGGTGCCTGTCGGCGAGCTGACCATGTCATCTGGTACAGGTGAACTCAACTCCAGCTCTGGTTTAGGTGACTGGTTCGACCCACTCTGTATGGAAATATCTGGTTCGCTGGCTGATATCGTCATTATATCAATGCCTTCCTCGTGGTCTATGCTCTGCGACTGCGAGACAGACATGTCTCTTGAACTGGATTCCTCACTGGTCCCTGATGAGTCGGCATTCTTCTCCAGGTCTAGGGTTCCAGAGACGAGGAGTCTGGTCACAGCGCTTGTACCCAGGTCAATAGCATGCATTGTCTCAACATTGGTATAGACTTGAGCATCATGGTGATGATCAGGATTAGTGAGGCTGTTGGACTTTGTCATTATTCCATCTGACATTCTGACCTGAAAAATACAAATAAAAGGAGATGTGAAATAGTTCATCATGCTTTTTGAGCATCTTACAATTGACACGATTCTTGAGACATCCTTCGTTCATGTCATTTGAGCACAGACATGAGAGAGGGAACCATGTTAGGGACATACCAGGGAAAATTTTGATACCATTACCATGATAACCTGGAATTGGAAGGGGAGCCAATATTCATAGATCTGCTTATAAAAACATGAGATTGATCTACATGTAATCAAAACCCCTCGGCTTTCCCCAAGTGATTGAGACCCATGTGTAGTGTGCCAGTGGATTGGGGAAGAGATAGTTCTATGTGGGATGATCAAGCTAAAGTAATTTACAATTTGCAGTGTATGGATGTATCAGCAGATCAGTGTATATTGTGTCACTTTAGATGGGCATCATGACTACAAGTAATTTAGTGGCCGAAATTTGGCGGCTGTACCCTATCTTAAGCGGTTTTGCCTAAAATCGGTAACGGATGAACGGAGAGATGTTCATGACGACAATACCCCGATGCCAAATTGGCTGAGTGGTAAAAAGGGTCATAACTCCGTAAAATAAGAACATGTACCGAACACGGATCTGCATATATATTGTACATTAAACTACAGACAACAAATTATTACATGCAAAAAGGGGCATAACTCCATATACTGAGGTGAGTAATCCTTTGTTGGCTTGTAGAATACAACAACATAAATAAGTTTCCAAAATATAGTAGCTATACTGAACACAGTTCTGCAGATACAGTTGGTAACATTCAGGCATATAGGACAGAACTAGAAATTAATATATCTGTAAAGGGGCATAACTCTGTAAAATATGGGCAGAGGGGAGCCACTTTGGATAGGCGTCTGACTTAGCACTCTGTTAAATAAGAACCGAGAGGAATAAGCTGTACCGAACACGGATCTGCAGATATAACTTGTACATTCAGCTACAGATAACAAAATCGGATTATACCGGAACTCGGCAAAAACTCAACGCTGCACATCTACGAGGCACTGGCCACATTCCATGCAAGTTTCAATCCTGTCCATCAAATATTAACCGAGGTATTGCACGGACAAGAAATTCGGACAGACAGACGGACGGACGGACAAAGCGATTGCTATATGCCCCCACTCTAGTTAGAGGGGGGGGGGGCATAATAAATAATTTGACATATCACATGCGAAAAACATGGCGGAAGAACAAAAATATTCTGAACAAAAACAAAGGCTTCCAGCCATTCTTGCTTTGAACCCTAACAATAATCTGAACAATAATAAAAGTCTTCCAATTTTCAGTGGGAGCCAAGTAATACAGAGTTTTTGATAGGAATACGGAGCTGCGCATCTAAAACCCCTCGGCTCTGGGTGCCAGCCATTCACAGGCTATTAAATTTGAACCATATTACTTTGAAAACATCAGGAACATCAAGCAGTCAAGTGACAAATATACAGATTATCAAAAAACTTGCAATCAGAAATGGCCGCAAAGTTTTCTGTCCGATCAGAGATACCGGCAGTCATTACTTGTCTCTTGATCTATCTATGATGTATACCAAGCATCATACTGAACACTTGAACAGTATCAAAGGATATATAGATCATCAATGATTTTACATAAATTGAAAACAGCTGCCACGGTTTCCATCCAATCAGAGAAAGCGGTTTAGTCATTCATTTTTAGTCTCTTGATGTATTGATGATGTATACAAAGTCTTGTATGAAACACTTGAACAGTACCAGAGGTATAGATTTTGCATAAATTAAAGATGGCAATCAAGTTTTTCACCTAATCAGAGAAACTGGTTGTCATTAATTGTAAGTTTCTTGATGTATCAATGATTTATAGTTTCATATGAAGCACTAAAATTGTATCAGATATAGATCATTAATGAATTGCATAAATTAAAGATGGCTGCCTGTCATTCAGAGGAACTGATGTGATTATTCATTGCGAGTCTTTTGATACATCGATGCTGTATACCAAGTTTCATATAGAACACTTAAATGGTATCAGAGATATACATCATTAAAATTTTGCATAAATTAAAGATGGCCGCCAAGATTTCCGCCCAATCAAAGAAACCAGTTCTGTCATTCATCATAAGTCTCTTGATGCATCGATGATGTTTACCAAATTTCACATCGAGCACTTGAACGGTATCAGAGATAGAGATCATTAATGATTTTGCATAAATTAAAAATGGTCGGCCATCCTTCCCGCCTCTCAGAAGAACTGATGTGGTTATTCATTGTAAGTCTCTTGATACATCGATGCTGTATACCAAGTTTCGTATAGAGCACTTCAATGGTATCAGAGAAATACATCATTAAAGATTCTGCATAAATTAAAGATGGCCGCCAAGGCTTTCACCCAATCAGGGAAACTGGTTTGGTTTCCTTTAAAGTTTCTTGATGTATCGATAATCTATACCAAGTTTCACACTGAACAGCGAAATGGTTTCCGAGATACACAAGATTCGTGGTTTCGCATAAATTAAAGATGGTCGTTTCTAACCAATCGGGTCCAGATTCAATAGGCTTGTGGTTGACCACCCAACAATGCTGCATACCGAATTTGAAGTCTCCAGAAGCAACGGTTTGGCTTCTAGACCGGTCACAAGAATTGTTGACGAATTTTCCGTGACGTTGCCATGGAAACCGCAAAATTCATCACAAATTACCCAAATTCGATAGGCTTGTGGTTGACCACCCAGCAATCCTGTATACCAAATTTGAAGTCTCTAGAAGCAACGGTTTGGCTTCTAGGCCGGTCACAAGAATTGTTGACGACCGGACGACCTGACGTACATGCCGACGACAAGACCCCGCAGCCTAATAGGCTGAGGGGTAAAAAGTATTGTGAATCATTTTCCCAAACTTACCCTTTTGTTTCAAAAGTTATGGCACTTTCTCCTCTATCGAAACATCCCTGAAAGTTGATCTTGGACGAGTCCAGAATTGTACTCTGCAACAACAAGCTTTCTATTTGTTTGGCATACTCGGTTCTAACCAAACTGGAAACATCATCCGAGAATACCCTCTGTTGCCTGTGAAATAACAAGAGAAATTACTTGATACAGTAAACTTTATGAATAAGGCCCTTGAATTTGCTTCGTTCCTACACTGTTTCAGAGCCTTCAATCCTTTCTGCTGTATTTTCCTTCACTGTCGGTCTGTCAGGCTGCCCAATCAAAATAAGAACATCTCAAGGTGACCAAGCATGCACAACTAGCACTTTGTAACGTCAAATGTATGATGTTCACATGCCATGAAAACACTACCCTCGAGAACAAGCACCATGCCCAACGAGAGTCAGTAAGCACGAGATGGAAAAAAACAATCTCTTAACAACTCACAAACTTCCAGTCGAAGATATTTTGATTCACAATCATTCACGCCCTGATGGGAAGCTCGCTGGGAATCGAGGGCATGTCCTCTTCATGTTACTTCCCTTACAGAAAATTAAGATTGCGGAGTTAGCTTGCGGTAGCTTACAATGTTAGCTACCGATAAGATCCCATTTGAAACATTGGGAGCTCGCGCTAGCTCCCGATAAGGCCGACAGGTTGGCTCCCGCAAGGTAGTGATAGCTCCCCGCAACCTAGTGCAAGCTTGCGCCAGCTCCCCATTGTAGCTCCCTGCGAGCTCGCGCCAGCTCCCCATTCCTGCTCCGTGCGAGCTTGTGCTAGCTCCCCGCGAGCTCGTGATACCTCCCCGCAAGCTCGCGACAGCTCACCGCAACCGTGCGCTAGCTCCCCGCAAGCTGCTACCTTGCCGGGAGCTACCGATAAGCTCCCATTTGAAACATTGCTAGTTTGCGGCTGTCCATGGTAGCCAGCGCTAGTTAACGAAGATCCAGAGTTGTATTACTGTTGTAGGGTTGCGCGAGCTAGCGGTAGGTGGCGCAAGCTAGTGGTAGTTTGCGCAAGCCAGGGATCTATCAAACTTGATCCACAAACTCAGTGACCCTGGTTCAGCCTACAATTTCACAAATTCATGATGTAGGTCAAGATCAGAACAAATACAGTGTGAGCATACATGTACCATATATACACCAGCTATTCGAAAACATGCAGAACAAATTAGGGGAAAAGATCTGAATTTTGCAAAAAGGTAGATTAATGACCATCCATTTATTTTGCTTAAGAAATAGCCTACTGGTTAGTGAATCCAAATTGAATTGCTATTCATCTTTAAGAAATAACATGAGGTGAGTTTCAGTGGATTACTAAATGCATTATATGCCTTATACTCTAGACCAGGTCTAATTTAGAAAATTCATAATTAAACCCTCTCCTACTCTCATTATGTTCACTTCAGGCAAAACTCAGCTATGATTGCTTGATCATTTAAAAGAGCATGTACTTACCAGAAACTAATGAAACAGCATGAAATGGCTCTCCCTTATAGATACATCCATTGAACTGAGATGTATAATAGCTTCTCCCTCCAATTTTTCAAATGCTGACTGCATCACACACCATCCCTCCCCATTCAAAAGTAGTCCATTTCCAGGGCAGGAAATACCAAGGATAAAAGGGCACTAATCCCATATCTAAAGAAAGTTTATCATTCACAAGAATGTGAAAACATAAGTAAATATATGTAGCACTGCAGAGAACAGATTATTTGGCCTTGTGTGGAAGGGAACTTTGGAATTTTATTATGTATTCCTACACACTGGTCATAAGACTGACCCAGATTTTCCAGATGTTGGTTTAAGGAAGGCCTAGCTGGACAGGAATAGTAATGGTGTGGAATCTCAAGAGTACAGAGACTATCAAATATCTCAAACTTGCGATAGCTCCCGCAAACTTGCGCTACCTCTCGCGAGCTAGCAGGTTTGAAACTCTGCGATGATGGTAGGTAGCGCAAACTTGCGGTGAGTACTAGAAACAGTCTATGATAGTGAGCGCGAGGTAGCGGGTATTTCACGTGAGTTAACGGGTAGCTCCCGCTGGCTCTCGCGATCTGCTGGTTAGCTCGCACTAGTTCGCGCAAGGTAGCGGATAGCTCGCGCAAGGTAGCGGATAGCTCGCGCAAGGTAGCGGATAGCTCGCACAAGTTAACATATGAGCCCGGGAGCTTAGCGGGAGCTCCCCGCAACCTTAAATTTCTGTAAGGGAATTGATACAGTTAATCTTTGGTCTTCTAATCATTCGTAAAGGAACAGGATGAGTATTACAAGTATTTCATGTATGTGGGACTCTGTTGGTTAGCCTAGTCACTTCCCCTGCTTTCTAATGTGGATATTTTGTCTTCGAATGCAGTCTGAATCTTGTGCAGATTTGCTGCTTTTCGGCAGTTGTCGTAATTTTACATCTGGCTGTGGTGTAAACACTTTCATCTTCTAGCAAGGTAGCTGCAACACACCTTCATGTAAGTGTGACTGTGAATGTATCAGTGGTAATATGTTTGCTGACGCTATTCTTTTACAGTGGTTGAGGCCATCCACAATAACATTTGTGTTTCAAGCAATCAACTTTAGAAAAATTGGGTGGGTGAGAAGGGAGGCAGGAATTTTATTTTCTTAATTTCATTTCTCTTATTTTTTGTCTTTTTTTTTTTTTTACCTTTTTGTATAGGATTTCGTGCAGTACTGCTGAAAAACAGAAATTAAAAAAAAATGCCTACCCAAACTTTTTTTAACTGCCTTCGTATATATAATGGGTAGATAGAGTCACTGGAAACACACAAATATTATTGTGGGTGGCCTGAAAATGAGGCTGAATACTTTTTAACTTCGAAAAAGCAGCTATTTCCAGCCTTTGCATTGATCTTAAACATGCAAGGTATAAAGCATCTTCCATGTATGCTTCAAAGTTGTCCATCAAATAATAAACCGAGAAACATGTATTAATATTGATCCATATTATAATATTTCAAACTACATTGTATTTAATATCTCAAACTAATATATCGGTTAACATAATCCCTACATGTAGGTTCTATGCTCCTGCACATATATTTTTGTGCATGCATGGTCATTTAAGCCATATGACGTCGGACTTTACAGGTTACTTTTTCTGGGTATTCTTACATTTACCAGGTTTACCCCATGTTGAGGCGTTTACTCCATCAGATGTCCTTGATTTGTTTGAGCTGATCTGTCATCGCAGCTCTCGAGCTAGCATATCTAATTCCACTTAAGCCGGTGCTAGGGGCCGTGGGAATACTTCACAGTCTTCACATGAACAGCTGCAATAAAAGGGCGCCTGAGATACTACGGCTACATCCGAGAATCCACCATATTCTCAGGTCTGAATGTGAGTTGCCGAGGAAGGCTTTCCTGTGGAGTCATATAGTCGCTTTTTAGTCACCAGACGTCGTCAGTTTTTCCCACCTCTTGCATATCGCTCCAATTTATAACATATAGGCTACATGTCTTGAAGTTCAGTGAATGGGAGAAATGGTATACCATAATGAAAAGCATTGACCTCAAGCTCTACATGTATCTAACTTTTGAATGACATTTTGAACTGTCATTCGGTTTGACGTACGGTATAGAAGTAGTACAAGTATGAACACTGGGATTTCCTGGATTTCAACTTCTTCTTTATTAAACACGACGTTTCGCTAAGTCTGCCCTCAGCATTCTCAAGAGTAAGCTCTATCGTCTCAGAAATGGAAATAAATGGAAACCAGTTGTTCATGTGATCACCATGTATACCATGAACACCAGGCATATAATCACACTTTAACCTAACGATAAAACAGCGAAAACTAACAAATTTTAATATCCGGTCCAGCAAACATACACATATGACTGATGTTATGACAAAAAAGTTGAATATAGAACATGTCAGCTACATGTGCTGTCATCACAAATTCACAGAATTGTTCCTCCATCATTCCTGAGAAGCCATCAGTTAATGCTAATGCATGTATTTTCCCTTTTATCACCCACTTTCTCTGTCATTTTTCCTGAAGCGTGAATGAGCTCCTGGGTGCAATATGGCAAAATCTCTGTCACCCTTCATCCTGTTTATCACATTTTAATATCATTAATAGCCTCAAATTGGCAAGGAGTGAGAACTAAACCATCATTCAGATTCATTACAGTGTTAATGTGGTCATTCAGGAATTTTATGACATGGAGATAACCAGGCATATCAGAAGATGTCATAAAAGACACCAACTCGCCTAAATGTACATGTTAACCTGTGAAATTCACATGTACATAATGCTTTGGAAGAGTGTATATTGAATCAATAGTTGTACAAATTAGAATGATAACCTACAGAGAACAATCTCGTCAGATTAGATGAAATGTAATTCCACATAAGGACTTTTCTGGTAAAGTAGAATTCTGACATTTACTAAATGCCCAACTTGCACAAGATTCAAGTTAATATTTTAACAAGAGCTGCACTGAAAGCACGCGGGCAGGTGCATCAAGACAGCAGTTCACAGTGGTTTGCTAGCCCAGCCACTCTCTTCCAATTTTCAATGATGTCCTTGATCGTTGACCAATTTTGGCACATGACACATTGTCCCCGATGTGAGTGTGGGGTCGGAGTGATGACCTTTTGACCAAGACTTTAATTTTGGTATATGACACCTCTTCTACGCCTAATGTATGAAGTCACAAAAAATTGCAATTTTCAATGATTTTCTGTGTTATTGGGCCACAGTGACCTTAACCTCAAGTTTGGTTCGACTCATCATCTCCCCATATTTTCTTCGGCAGGTATACAACATGAGGCAGCACCTAAAAGGTGCAACAACCCCTCAGCCAGACAGTTTTAGTCAGTGTATATTGGTACACAATCATTGACAATGAATGGAAAATGCATATATATATAAAAGCCTGAAAGATTTGGTTGAATGCAGAAGATGCTTTAGCAGTGGCTTGTAAAAGATTAAAATATGATAAATTCAGTGTGGGATGTTGGATGCATTAGAGAACTATAATAAATAATTTGACATATCACGTGCGAAAAATATGGCGGAAGAACAAAAATATTCTGAAAAAAACAAAAGGCTTCAAGCCATTCTTGCTTTGAATCCTAATAATAATCTGAACAATAATAAGTCTTCCGATTTTCAGTGAGAGCCAAGTAATACAGAGTTTTTGATAGGAATACGGAGCTGCGGATCTAAAACCCCTCGTGCCAGCCATTCACAATCTATTAAATTTGAACCATACTACTTTGAAAACATCAGGAACATCAAGCAGTCAAGTGACAAATATACAGATTATCAAAAAAACTTGCAATCAGAAATGGCCGTAAAGTTTTCTGTCCAATCAGAGATACCGGCAGTCATTACTTGTCTCTTGATCTATCTATGATGTATACATGTACCAAGCATCATACTGAACACTTGAACAGTATCAAAGGATATATAGATCATCAATGCTTTTACATAAATTGAAAACGGCTGCCAAGGTTTCCATCCAATCAGAGAAAACGGTTTCGTCATTCATTTTTAGTCTCTTGATGTATTGATGAAACACTTGAACAGTACGAGAGATATAGATTTTGCATAAATTGAAGATGGCAATCAAGTTTTTCACCTAATCAGAGAAATTGATTGTCATTAATTGTAAGTTTCTTGATGTATCGATGATTTATAGTTTCATATGAAGCACTAAAATTGTATCAGATATAGATCATTAATGATTTTGCATAAATTAAAATGGTCGCCAAGATTTTCGCCCAATCAGAGAAACCAGTTCTGTCATTCATCGTAAGTCTCTTGATGCAAAGATGATGTATATCAAATTTTACATCGAGCACTTGAATGGTATCAGAGATAAAGATCATTAATGATTTTGCATAAATTAAAGATGGCTGCCTATCCTTCCCGTCATTCAGAGGAACTGATGTGATTATTCATTGCGAGTCTTTTGATACATCGATGCTGTATACCAAGTTTCGTACAGAGCACTTCAATGGTATCAGAGAAATACATCATTAAAGATTCTGCATAAATTAAAAATGGCCGCCAAGGCTTTCACCCAATCAGGGAAACTGGTTTGGTCATTCCTTTAAAGTTTCTTGATGTATTGATAATCTATACCAAGTTTCACACTGAACAGCGAAATGGTTTCCGAGATACACAAGATTCATGGTTTCGCATAAATTAAAGATGGCCACCAAAGTTCCCAATCGGGTCCAAATTTGAAGTCTCTAGAAGCAACGGTTTGGTTTCTAGACCGGTCACAAGAATTGTTGGCGAATTTTCCGTGATGTTGCCATGGAAACTGCAGAATTCATCACAAATTACCCAAATTCGATAGGCTTGTGGTTGACCACCCAACAACCCTACCCGAAATAAATGGAGGGATTGCATGCGGATTGCATGCAGATCGCATGCGGATCGCCTTCCGCATGCATTCCCTATGCCATCCATGCCATCTATGTGATCATTAAGCGCTCTATGCGCTCATTTTGCAATCATGATGCTATCCAATCAATCATTCTTGACAGGATGAAGCGCTCCAAGCGCTCATTTTGCCATCATTATGCTATCCAACCGATCACTTTTGCCCAAATGTGTTAACCATGCAATCATTTATGTGATCTGAGTGATCATTTTCTTATGGTCAAGCGATCCTTCCATCTTCTTTTCAAAGTCCAAGTGATCAGACGAAAAACTTTCTAAGTCCAAGCAATCCAAAATGATCGCTTAAATGATCGCTTGGTGTCGGTCTCCAGACCAACAGATGGTTTTGATTTTATAGACCATTAATCACCTATCTCCATGGAAACCCCGCCAAATTTAAAGGGGGATACTATCATATGACCAGATTTCAAATTTTAACCACCACCACCATGCAGTAGCTGTATTTTCTTTAGCTGCAGTTTTGGATATTTCACATTGGATATAGCCTAAAATGCTCAACCAGAATTGAAGAACACAACATGATATACTGGTGTGAAGTTTTTAGCTGGCAGTAACATGGAAAGAGAAGTTATTTGTAGTGAATTCTTTGATGTGAGGAATACACAATTTGCACAGTTCTTGGTCCGGGCAGGGTCACTCCACTCCAGAGACAATGGGTCACAGTGTATTTCCACATAAATCTACCAAGATATTAAGATTTGATGGTAAGTCTGTCATTCTGTGAAGTACTCACAAGCTTGAAGGTCACTCTACAGTTTGAAGAATTGCCATTATACACTTTGGATACATTCTGAATATATTTTAATTTTAGCATGTATGTATAATTTAAGTATTTCCACTTGTATTTACAATGTATTAATGAATTCATTAATGGTCGGTTTCAGGTCATTGATAAAGTTACATGTTTATGAAATGTTTATGTTGGACCAATTTTGCTCTTCAGAAGGTTTGAACTGTACTGTATAGCACAATTCATTCAACCTCTACATGTACATCCGTAGCTTACAATGTACTTTACATTTGCCCATTTAAAATGTCAGTCATTTGATTTATGTGACTCCTAGTGTACAAGAGCTTTTGAATGCATGCGTGCGGAATGCGTGCGGAATGCATGCGGAATGCGTTCATGCTGATCATTCAATTATTAATGCCATGCGATCATTATGGCTTCCGCATGCATTCAAGATGAGGAGCGCTTCTGATCATTATGCCTTCCACACTTCGAAGGCATCATTATGCCTTCCACACTTGGAAGGCATAATGATCGCATAATATGTACAGCAACTTGAAACAAGCGATCACTCGAGTGCATAATCATGAAGGTTCCAATTTAATGCATGCGGAATGCATGCGGATTGCAATCACACATAAGCTGTAGGAATGCATTCCGCATGCATTCCGAGCGCTAACTTTTTCGGGTAGGGAATCCTGTATACCAAATTTGAAGTCTCTAGAAGCAACGGTTTGGCTTCTAGGCCGGTCACAAGAATTGTTGACGACTGGACGGCCGTATGACCGTACGCCCGGACGACCTGATGTACATGCTGAGAAGACCCTGCAGCCTAATAGGCCGAGGGGTAAAAATTGACTTTACATAACATTTTTCATGTTGTTTAGAAGTCCAGGAGGTGTACTTCAGGTGTACGTAAATTTAAAAGTGAGGTACATGTTTTTTTGACAAAGTCAATGAGGTGTACTTTGAGGTGTAGGTAATATTCAGGCCAGAATGATGATCCAGCATAGACATGTAGAGAGAAAATTAAATTTAATGCCATATTCAGCAATATTTCGTCTATTTAGCGAGTATGAATAAAAGATTGTGCTGGCAATTACTTACAATAAGTGTATGGTCTATTATGCTCAATTTCAAGACAACCGTTCCACCAAGTCCACCAGATATCTTAGGTGTAGGTGGATAACTGAATCTTATGTTCATGCCAAGATTGCTACGGTGGAGTGTAGGAAATATACTCAATGAGGTGTAGGTGAATTATGAGGTGTAAGTACATATACTTTTGTACATGCATAATATTTTAGCAAAGTCCATGAGGTGTACTTGAGGTGTAGGTAAATTACAAGTATATTTTGACAACGTTCATGAGGTATCACTCAGTGTTAATTATTAATTTGTTAATTGAACAAGGGCTGTACTTATTTCAAACTGTCAGACTGAATTGGTGTATATGTTACAATAGAATATTAGACTATTAGGCATGTTAGGCAGGAACATCCAACTGAGACATAGAGTTAAAAAGTATTAAGAAAATCATTAAGGAAGAGCTCCAGCTGTGAATGTATCTATGCAGCTGACACAAGAAATAGCAGAAGTAGATTTTATGAATTGTGAACTGGAAAACAAGGTATGACCTGTCTTTTATTCATAGAGGGTGTATGAGATTTACAGTTAGCCAACCCATTTATTGATTTATTTTAAAATATAGCGCTTGTGAAGATGTACTTTGAAATATAAATAAAACATTGAGTTGATGGGCAGTGAAATCTGTATGGGAAGCCAAGGTGTACGAAAATTACAAGTATATTTTGACAGTGCCAGAGGTGTACTTGAGGTACATGCATATTTTGGCAAAGTTCATAAGATGTGCTTGAGGTGTAGTATATAACATATCTATTTTGTCAAAGTTTATGAGGTGTACTTGAGGTGTATACACCTTGAAAAAGAAAATGAGGTGTACACCTCAGGTACATCTCAAGTCTGTAAGGGAACCCTTAAAATTTATAGACAGGCCTACATGTAGTCAAGTACCAAGACTCTGATCTGTTAATCAGAGTCATGCCGCGTGATCTCCCATGTGTCAACGAGGTAGATGAACAACGTCAGAAAGTGACCAGAAAATGACATTCACTCGTCCCAAATCCCCACTATCGTAACATATGGTTCTATCGGTTTAGAATGCCATCAATATTAGAAGTTACAAACACTTACTTGCACTCGAAATCAGGCAGAAAACAGAATGTATCCAGACCCACGAAGCAGGCAGCCATGTCTCCTTCTTGTCTCAAGTTCGCTGACAAGGTACGAGTCTTTTCACAAAAAGACAAAATGCGATCCAGTTAAATTGCAAGACGAGGGGTGCACTCCAGATATTCTACGTTTCGGCAAGGAATACATGTAGACCATGGGTCCGCTTTTCGGCCAACAATTGATACGTAACTGTGGAGGTCAACCAAGATCCGTTACAAGACTCGTACCTTGTCAGCAAACCTGAGGAGACATGGCTGCCTTCTTCGTGGGTCTGGATACATTCTGTTTTCTGCTGCATTTCGAGTGCAAGTAAGTGTTTGTAGCTTCTAATATTGGTGGCATTCTAAACCGATAGAACCATATGTTACGATAGTGGGGATTTGGGACGAGTGAATGTCATTTTCTGGTCTCTTTCCGACGTTGTTTTATCCACCTCGTTGACACATGTGAGATCACGCGACATGACTCTGATCAGAGTCTTTGTACTTGACTAGCCTACATGGTGATGACAATATCCATGCATGCCATGTGATAATGAAGGGTTGAAAGTTTTTTTTGAACACCTCCCATAGGCATAGACCATCAAGACAGGTGGAAGGACGTAAATGACAATGACAATATCCCTGCATTGAAAATTTGTGATATAACACCAAGAACAGTTTACTTGAACCTGCCATAGGCTAGGCCAGACCAGACAAGTTAATATTAGACAAGTGGACAGACGTACTTACAATATCCCTATGCCCGAGGGTTGAGGTTAAAAATCATAAAAACTGAACTAGCCTTGTATAAATCTGTATGTCACTTTGAAAATGTCTTGAATAATGAAATTCATATCACATATTTAGTGATGATTGAACAGGTTTCGAAAAATTCGCGTAGAACACTTTTAGCCTATTCGGTTATTCGAATATTTGACTTTTGATAATATCCCACTTTTATGACTTTTTGATCTGTACAAACCTTGACTTCGGGAGACGATCGTATGATACGTCGCATCGCTTCTGTGCCCTCACAAGAATATCCAAGACATTTTTAGACGGGTTTTTCTCAGTCTCCTTGTGGGCTCGCACAAATGCGCCTGCATGTGTATTTGTTTAAAATACGGAAGTTACAACCACGCATGAACCCCGAAAGGCCCAATATTGACCAATCAGCGATCGGCTAACCTTCTCTCTCTATCAGCCATTTGCGTACACTTCGCCATCCATAAGAGTCTTGCCACGTATAGATGACCCAGATGGTTACAGGTTGTCTATCCGCAAGTCGCACAAACACATACCGCGTGCCGAACGACTGCAGATTCTTTGCAGGAATGTTATGTGGGATCACGCTTCCGTCTCCAAAATTGGCAGTTTGTGATGCCCTGATCTCCGTTACCATCAAACTGTATCAGTGTTCGGCTATGACATTTCCGATGAAAAGTCTCACTCCCGTTGTCTATCGACAAATGCAGGAAAATTCCATTAGCTCCCGCCATTACATGCATGCGTCAAGGCACTCTCCAAGCACTGGGAATGCCCAGAAAGCTATAAATTTGTGCACAGAATGGCGATTATAACACTTTGCTGGGAGTATTTAGGATAGCGCCGCCAAGTGGCGGAAGAGTTGTCTTCCCTCGCGGAGAGCTGTTTCCAGTCCATCACAGAATTTTGCAACCGGGATTTCCGGATTTTTTTTTTTCATTCACGGGAAAATTGACCATTTGGAAATTATTTTTTTTCTTCACAAAACCCGTTTTTTCGGGTCGGCGGATCCGTAAACCAAGAGAAAAAAAAATCTGGCCTTACGTGACACTGGTTAACAATATTTATAACCCATGTGGTGAAATATGGCAAAGTGACTGATGACAAAGTTCTATACTCATATCTACTAATTCATTGTTCAAGCTATCGCCATAGGTGAGAACCTTCAAGGTTCTTCCAACCAAATCAGAGAATTTTCAACATACATCAAATGAACCAAAACTGCCCTAATTCTCTGAGAAACTTACGTGACACTTTTTTTAATTAAGCCCAGATGCTAATTGATTTGACTGAAATTAATCAAAAACCCATTCATAGTATAAGAAATACTTTTATTTAAGGATGTCCGCTGGTGGTAAATCAAAGTAATTAACTTTTTGAATAATGTATGTTGTTGCATTCATAATTGTGTAATATGAGGAAAAACAAAGAAAAAAATATAGGTTGGTGTGCATTTTTTAGCTGTAGGCAACATTAAGTGGACTGCCCTATGCTCAATTTGATAACCCAGAAAGCATAGGGAATAGCCCTAGTTTTGAAGCATATTCATGAAAAATTCATATAAATAGTATTTAACTTTTTCTTATATTCTAACTGTTTGCAGATAATCACAATGTCTATCAAAATTTAGCAAATTGGATGGATGTTGGTGTGCAAAATTCTCGGCTAGAAGGCTTTTAAAGGAAATCCCCATCTCTTAACCTAGGGAAGGGAGATAACCCAATAGAAAAACAGGCAAAATGGCTGCCAAAGTCAAAAACCACCAGCGGACATCCTTAAGTGAATTGTTCTGTTAATGGTGTAGTCATGGATGTTAATTGTGTCAGATGTTACAGATGCATCCCTAGCAGGAATGAAAATGTAACTTACGTGACACGGAATCGCCCTATTAGTTCTAGCATCTTCAGCAGTGAACAAACAAAGTGAACAGTGAAGTTACAAACAGCTCCATATGCACAGTATATATACAAGCAGGCCTCAAAATTTGGCGTGAACGAAACGATCGTTCGCATGTCGGTTACGCAAATCTGAAATGGCCAGAACGAAAAATCAGTTACGTGAATGCACTTCTTGGACATATGTTCTGGTAACAAAAGTCCCAACCGCTTCTCTGTCTGTCCACTGTGCAAACTTTAACCGCATGACATGTGTCTTTCAGCATGTTTTAAAAGCGAAACTAAGTCGCAAACTCGGCCCTGTCTGTATTGAATTTGTAGACAACCACGTGGCAGGCATCTGTCTGTCAGCTTGCACAGACTGTTTTGTCTATCCTGGGTCCAGGGCCGACATACTATTATGTAATAAACCAATAGCGGCCAGGAAACAGTTTTATCAAACTTGAACGAGTTGGAAGGGTTACCCGCAAGCCTCCTCGCTCCAAGGTTGTTGCTCCGTGGGGTGCTCTTCACAGAGCTAGCAGCAGAGGTGGCATGCGGAGCTCCTCGTGGAGGAATTATCTCGGAGCGCGGAGCTTGGGGTTAACACTCGTTGTCACTTCCGCTATCTCTAAATTTGCAGGCGGCGTGTTCAACTTCTCTTTTCAATCAGGATTTTAATGGAATCACAAGGAAATGGCGAATGAATTATACAGTCAGTCACAATAGCCAACCATGAATGGTGGAAGCGATTTACGTGTGCAATCCCATTCCCGTATGTTAACTCATTTGTCTGTTCAGTCGCTGCCCACGTGCTGTGGGACAGTTTTTGATGGTACACTGTTGTAATTACGTAACCGTTTTGCGAAACCAATTGGTTACGTAAAAATTAACATCATAACCGAACAATAGGTTACGCAAGCCAAATTTACCGTAACCGATTTTTCGGTTACGTCAATGAACCAATTTTCGAGGCCTGTACAAGGCATAATGTGATCTTAGCCAATACTCATTTATGAATAGGTAAGCCAGTAAATTAAGTCAGTCAGGTTGGACGGATTAAAATGCGGTCATTTTCAGAAAATTGTTAAATGTTAAGCCTGCCCAATGATGAACAATATCAC
Source organism: Hanleya hanleyi (assembly GCA_036873755.1). NCBI lineage: Eukaryota > Metazoa > Mollusca > Polyplacophora > Lepidopleurida > Hanleyidae > Hanleya > Hanleya hanleyi. Next base: position 25,593 of record JAVTVY010019444.1, on the reverse strand, counting down.
AAACCTACATGATGAAGCAAAATCCTCAGATGTGGCCTGGGGAATGTAGATATTGGACTCAAGTCATGAGAATTTCATATATTTAAAAAAATGGCCCTTTGGCTTACAAGAGATGTGAATTATAACACTGGGAATGCTACATTCATGTTCAGCAAAATAGAATTACTTTTCCCTGATTAAGAAGCAAATTTCCATTTTTGTGAAAACAAAATCTTATTTTGGAATGCAAAAATGAGTCTCCATGATTTGCCAACACCACCAAAATCTTGTCAGTTCTTGCCTATCTTGCAAGATCATTATACCCAAATTTTATGGAAAACAAACACGTTGTTCAGAAGATATGATGCTACACATCTTTACCTGCATTCATGTCTATAGTGCCACCTAGTGACGACCAAATGCCACGAAAAACAAGTGGGTGAGATCTAAAAGCCCTAGGGAGATGGCACATAAGAGTTCAATGGAAAAAAATTCAATCATGATAATGGTTATAGAGGTTTTGTCGTGAAGTCAGATCAATGAGATTTTTCATTTAAATGGCAATTTGGTTTGCACCGAAAGGGAATTATCATGTCGGCAATCCTATATTTATGCTTGGCAGCCTAGAATAGAAAAGTTTTTAAATATTTCTCCAAGCGAATTGGTAAATTTTCCTTTCACGAAAACCTTTTTTTTTTTGATACAAAAAACTTGCCTTTATAGTTATGCCAGCTACACCAAAACCTTTTCAGCACATTGACCGTCCTTCAAGACCATTGTAATACAGTTTCAAAGAAATCAGACAAGCCGTTCAGACGAAATCGTCAGAGAAAGCTTTACCTATGCTCTGACTACAACGTCACCTAGTGGTGAGCAGCGGGTATCGAAAGACAACCAGACAAATTTCCCAGGCCTAAGGAGATGGCACACAAAGTCTGACCCGAAAATATTTAACTGTTTCAGAGATATTCACTTTTAAAGTCGCGGTGCCGGCGGATCTGTTTCTCATGAAACATATAAGAGCATTCACTTTGTCATGTTTGTGGAAATGCTCTAATTAATCAACGCTTTTAAAGTTAACTTACTCGGAAATAAAAATTCATTTGAGGATATATGCAAAATTGGAAAATGGATCTTATTTAAAACATGACACAGGTTGTCCAGTTTTGGCGTCATGCATTCTGCATGTTGGTGAGCCCGATGGTCCAAGGCTGTCATGTAGCAAATAGCAGACCACTCGGCAGCATGCATTCTTATTTATAATTTGCCAAGTTATGAACCAGTATTGAAACCACTCAAATTGTTATATAGTCGTTCAATTATTTTCCGAAAATAACAACAGTGTATGACCCTGATAACACCCTACAATACCAGTGCACACAAATTTTCTCTTACTACATGTACTAAATGCATGTCACTATTTTAAAGTTCCTTTTCAGGGTCACCCAAAATTTACCATCATCCCACGCATTTAAGGATAATGAGCCCTCCTGCAGAAACCTTAACACACACTCTAGAATTTGTCTTTATACAGCGAAAACTATGCCTTATAGCTGTGGTAATGTATATTTTTTGAAAGCACATTTCCTAAAGGATTCCAAATAAATAAATTTGTGAAGACTTTCAAATTAAAAAAAAAATAATGAAAAAAATGAGCCTTCATTTTTAAATGGCTATTTTCGAAAAAGTATTCAACTTATAGTAACTTTTCATCATTTCCTGTAGAAGACGACTCCAACAGGAAATCTGTGTCTCAGTTTTGTCAATTTTGGTCTAGTTCTTATTTTATTGACATTTAATTCAACTCCAAAGTTGAAAACCATGAGTTGCTCAATTTTGTAAAGAAATATTCAATTAAATGTCAATAGAATGAGAACTAGACCATAATTGATAAAACTGAGACACGAATTTCCTGTTGGAGTTGTTTTCTAACAAGTCTACAGGAAATGATGAAGTTATATGATAAGTTGAATACTTTTTTGAAAATAGCACTTAAAAAAATTGAATTAAATTTTAAATTAATATTTTTTTAATTTATCCGAATACCTTCACAACCTACTGGTTTAGAGTGAATAAATTTATTTATTATATGACTGGTGGCGAATATCCCGTGTGATTGGTCAATCGGTGGTCATGTGATATCTCACAAAAAGCTATATTCACCTGCCAGAATGTTATATTCACCGACCGGTGAATATAACTTTTGTTGACGTCACTGCCGAAGCCGGTCGCGCGAATGACGTCATTTCGAACACCCGTTGTGCGGCTGACGTCCCGTTCCAACATGCGTGATGGGGAGATATATCTAATGAAAAAGTTCAGAATAATCATCTTTCCCCATATATATTTCATCCAGCCAATGCAAATTCAAACGTATTTTGATTGTTTCATATAATAAAACAATTATGTGATTCCAATTCGGTAAATACGATGTGTTATGGACCAGAGAAAACCAATATTCCTTCGGCCTCGGTGAATATCGGTTTTCTCTGGTCCATAACACATCGTATTCACCTCATTGGAATCACATAATTGTATAATATTTGCAATCCTTAAGAAATGTGCTTTCAAGAAATATATAGAATACCATAGCTACAAGGCATACTTTTAGCTGTATAAAGACAACTTCTAGAAGGTGTGTAAAAGTGTGTGTAGGAAGGCTCAGTAGGCCTACCCTTAATCAGTTCTACAAAAGCAGGATCATCAACATGAATTTCCCACCCTCATGTCATGATCACAACAAATTTACTAATAAGACTTACAAAGACTGTCAGTGAATTATAGGTGGAGTGTGGAGTTTCAACATCCTTGTCGTTTTTCGCCAGACTGTCGCACCACAAACACCACGTGACAGATTTCATTTTAAAAGGGGCCAAACTGTATCCCCTTGTCATGAAAAATAAACTTCCTTTCTTGTACAACTGTGAGTTATGTGAAGAATAGTTGTCTGAAGTACAGATTTAAAAAAAACTGAAGATAATTCATGCATTATTGCAAAATCTGGAACATGTTTTCTCTCACCCATCTTGACACAAAGGAAAACAAGAGCCCAAGGGGCTTCAATATACGCCCGTGTATCTGGAATTACATTGGTCCAAATTTCAAGGTTGTTTAATAACCTTGATTCCAATTGGTAGCTAGCCTACAATTTTGTGCTTCTGAGAATGTAACATATATAAATAACATCTTATATTGAATGATAAACTAAAACGAGCTTAACTCTTGGTACATGTAACTAGTTGACCATGAATCAAGAGCCAAGAGCTCACATATCTCACACTGAAATCGACAATACATGTAGTCAAACACAAGAAAATAGCAATTTTCCTGCAAATGGATTCCTTTCAGACGAGAGAATTTTTCATGAAGGAAGAAGGAAGTGATGAAGTAAACCTTTGGTCTTGAATTGATAAACAGGTATGAAGTCCATAAAGGACCCCTCTGGCCGTTAAATTAGTAAATGTATGGTTTTTATTTCACAACAGTTTAACTAAATGTAGCTCTTTCAAATACAGGGGTTGAAATGTTTATAAATTTCTGCCTGTCACATGTGACAGGTAGTATTTTTCTCTACCTGTCTCACTGAATACCAGCCTGAACATTGGACCATCCACATGGTAAAAGACGACCAGCTCTTCTGGATTGCAGTGATCGACTATATATCACCAAAAAATAAAGAACTTGTCATTCAGAATAAATGCTTATTTATTAACACATAGTGACTGTACCACATAATGTACATGTACTGTGTGTGTGTTAAATTCTGACCTACACTTATCAAGTATGGTACTGTTCTTTCATTGCCACAGTCTAACTCTTGCTGTTTCAGTTGATTCAAAGTTCCCTATCCAGTTCACTGCTGCCCAGAGTATCCTCCATCACCTCAGATTCTGAGTCCGACTCAGACTGTGCAACTGTTTCATTGATTTGTTCTCCTGTGGGATGGGGTCTGGGCCCATAAGCATCAACAAATCGCCTTTTCTTTTTGGATTTCAACCACCACAGTTTAATTCCAGGAACTGGGTCAAAGTCTGATACTGTGTAATCACTGAGAGACAGCAGCATCAGATCGTTAAGCTGTTGATGCTTTAAACAAGACCTCCAGTCCGACTTGACCCTCTTCATGAGGCTAAAACCCCTCTCCACACAAGCAGTGGAATATATTAATACAAGTAGAATTTTCACAAGGCCTAACACATTCCTAAGGTCTGGTGAATCCCCTTTTTTCCTTAGAATCTTTGGCCAGAATTTCTTTATTGACCTGCCATCCTTAGTTGTAATTTTGACTATGTTTCTGACATGTTCCCAGAGGGTGACCCTTTCTTCATCTATTTTCTGCACATCATAACCCTTTTCCTGAAGTAAATCGGAGAAGTGCGCAGTTAAGAGATCTATCTCAGTTTTCCCATATTGTGTAATATCGTCTTCTTCTGAATCTGGCAACCTACAAATGTCAAATATGGAAAACATGGCCAGTTCTGGTGAGGTACCAATGTTTCCATCCCCAAGTGGACCCAACCTATCACTCAAGGCCGTTTTCAAATTTCCTACTAGTTTTTTACTCTGAGCAAGTATGTCTTGGTTAACACCCCTTCCCCCAGTTCTTTTCTGTTTTAACTGATTATCACGAAATAATCCTGTCGGAATATTTTGATCTTTGAAGTTTCTTATTTCTTTATCGCAATCAATGTCATTGACTTTTTCTTTTGATCTTTTTATTGTGTTCATCAATGTATCGATGCTTGTATCATCTGCCTGTAGGAGGCAACTCAGGCATGAGAATATGGCTAAGAGAGGTTTCAAAATTGCCATAACAAAGATGACTATGTTTTCATCCAGAAGTTTATCTCTTAAACCCAGAGCCTTTGCTCTGGATTCTGTTTTTTGGGTAGGGTCCAGATTACATGCATGGAGCTGCGCTACATTTGCAGCAAAATTTCGGTCCAAAGCCTTGACGGCCCTCTCTCTATGAGCCAGCCATCTCATGCCTTTAGCTTTTGGATGGACAAGAACATTTATGTTTAGCAAGCGGGCAGACTCTTTGAGTGTCCGCCATTGTAAACTGCTGTTATGATAGAAATTATAAAGCCCATCCAAAAGGACATGAACTTCAGTTTCTAAAGGGATATTTTTTACAGCATCCTGGAATGCCAACTCTAACCTATGGTTTGTGCAGTGAAAGGGTAGAACCCATTGAATCTGATTTTTTACCAAATTACACATGTTTTTCATTACGGCAGGGCCGTCAGTGACAACCTGCACACATTTAGACTGAATATCTATATTGAGTTCTTCAAAAACTTCGAAAAACGAAGCAGCCAGTCCATCTGCAGTAGCACGACCCTTGACATCTGAAATGTTTATAAAGTCCACATGGGGCACACAGTTCTCATCCAGGTACGAGACGAAGTAGGACTCTTCCTCAAGGTTTGCGGAGTCTGCCGAACCATCCAGTGCGATACTCAGAAATTCAGAATTGTTTATGGTTTCCAATTTTTTTACTCTTTCTGCTTCAGCAATAAAATGGATGAATTGTTCTGCCTGTTTGTCGTTATTGTAGTATTTTGTAACATTTGCTGTCTCACTTTGAAAGTTTTTACATTGTAGTTCGTTCAATTTCGGAAAATCTGTGAATGGCTTCTCGTGTTTGGCAATGAAGAAAGCTGTTCTAAATAATATTTTCATGTGTTCTATTTCGTTTTTCTCCATATTAAGAACTTCTTTCACGATCGGTTGCTCTGTAGTTTGCTTCAGAGAGTTCAGGTATGCTGTATGGCTGTATTTATGGTCTGCACTGACTTCGTGAGAACGCACATTCTCAATTCTGAATGATTCACAGCCCGACACAAATTTGTTAATATTTTGACCCTGTGCTTTGAATTCCTTGCAATATGAGCAGAACATCGCTCCATCGCCCTTCTTATAAATTAGCCATGGTCTCCCGACAGTCCATGTATCACTGAATTTGAACACACGTAGTCTCTGCTGTTTCGCTTGTGTCAACGGTGTCAGTGGCACTGTCTCAGCTGGTCGGGAAGCCGCTCGACCTTCTGGAGTATTCTCCGGATGATTCCTTTTCAGAAAACGATCCATTTTCAAACTTAAAAAAGTCGATTTCCTTTCAGAAATACAATTGCTGATCTGTCCCAGCGTTTCTGACAGCAACGGACATAAACACACAAAAAATGATGACGTAGATCACAGGAGAGCACATGCAAGCAGCATGGCCAACTTACCTCCCTTGACGTTCTTCACTCAGATATCGTAAGAAAGTGGAGAACGAATGTCGGCGAGAAAAAAGAAGCATTTTTTCGCGTTGAATTTTAGTATTGAATGGAACATTCTGGTCTTCTCTTCATTTCGCGAACATCGTAATGATTCAGGGTACATGCTGAACTTTTTCTCTACCTGTCACTTGCGACAGGTCGTTTTATTTTCTACCTGTCGCGCGGAAATATTACCTGTCGGCGACAGGTGGACAGGCGGACTTTTCGAGCCCTGAAATATGGGAGACAACTCCACAGGACGAATGCCATATACGTGTAGGGGAGAGAACTCTGAATATTCCAACCTAACACATATGGCCAGCTAAACTTGATTCAGCTCCTCTCTGCCATGCGAGTAAGGTATACTCAAAGTTTGGTACCATTCCATACCTTGAAACTAGAGATATCGCATGGACAACAAATGTTAATGGATGAATGGACAGAACGCAACATCGCATTACACGACTTCGTCTTCGACAGGCATATGAAAATGGGACTTTTAATGATTTCTTGATTTTGTGGTCACAGTGACCTTGACCTTTGACCCACATTTTGGTATGTAACACATGTCTCTCTAATGTATCTACTGGCAGAAAAAAAGTTCTTTTTTAATGATTTCCTGATTTTGGGATCAGTGACCTTGACCTTTGACCTTGACCTAAAGTTTAGTACACGACACATCGTCTTCCCTCAATGTATCAATGGACACAAAAAAATCATGATTTTTATGAATTTCATGATTTTGGAGGTCAGTGACCTCGACGTTTGGCCTTGACCTACATTTTGGTATGTGCTACATCATGTCCCCCTAATGTATCTACTGACACAAAAACAAAGTAATTTTCAAAGATTTCTTGATTCTGGAGTCACAGTGACCTTGACTATTGACCTAAATTTTGGTAGATGACAAATCGTCTCCCCGTAATTTCTCAATGGACACAAAAAATCATGATTTTTAACAATTTCACGATTTTGGGGTCACAGTGACTTTGACCTTTGACCAGGTCACTTGACTTACATTTTGGTATGTGACACATCGTGCCCCCCTCCCCCCCCCCCTAATGTATCTACTGACACAAAAACATGTTATTTTTAATAATTTCCTGATTTTGGGGTCAGAGTGATCTTTGACCTTGACCTAATATGCGACACTTCATTTCGCCCTATTGAATCCACTTACAAAAAATTAGTAATTTTTATGATTTCCTGAGTTTTAGGTAACACTGACCTATGACCTTGATTCTGGGGTCACAGTGACCTTGACTATTGACCTGGATCTAAATTTCAGTACATGACAAAACGCCTCCCCGTAATTTTTCAATGGACTCAAAAAATCATGATTTTTAACAATTTCACAATTTTGGGGTCACAGTGACCTTGACCTTGACCTACATTTTGGTAGGTGACACATCGTGTCCCCCTAATGTATCTACTGACACAAAAAATGTTATTTTTAATAATTTTCTGATTTTGGGGTCACAGTGGCCTTTGACCTTCGACCTTGACCTATTTTTGGGTATGCAACATTTCAATTCCCCCTACTGAATCCAGTCACAAAAAATTAGTAATGATTTCCTAATTTTTCTGTCACGCTGCCCTTTTACCTCTGAACTCGACCTATATTTGGTATACAAGACATCGTTCCCTCCTAGAGCATCCACTCACCAAAAATTAGAACTGTAGAATGTCAATGATCAATGATTTCCTGATTTTAGGCAACAGTGACCTTTGACCTCTGACCTCGACCTCAATTTTGGTACGTGACACATCGTCTCCACCTAGTGCATCCACTCACAAAAAATTGCAACTGTGGATAGAAAACGTTCACAGATATAGACCGGACACGAACACTTCAGTGATTTCCTGCTTTTTAGGCCCGTGACCTTTGACCTCTGACCTCGACCTTCATTTTGGTACGCGACACATCGTCTCCCCGTAGGGTAATCAAGCCTGGGAATAATTTTTTCACTGGTGCCCGACACTTTGGCAGGCATCAATAACTTGGTACCTGACATTTGGAATGGGATGCCTGACAAAAATATCGGGCCTCAACGGCCTACATGTATTTCGTAATCAGCACTACAAAAGGTATAACCTACTACATGCACTATCAACACAGCTTACAACTGTATGCTCAGGAATAGTTGCTTAGAATTAATAGCTAAAATGAAATAAATTTGCCAGAATGATTAACTTTGTCAAATTTATGTACGCAAGATTTGCTTTGGCTGAAAAGAAAAGAAAAAACCCATTAAAATTGCTTCTCAACAACTTTTTAGTATCTCCAAGGATATCCACAGCAATATCTAGCTGCGCTTACATGTAGTTATGTAAAATGTATGGGCATGCCCCCAAAATGAATACACAAAAAAATGATACCTTCAATATTTCTTAGAAAAAAAAACCCAAAACCAATTGTCTTCTGTTGAAAATCCAAGCAAATAAATCTATGCCTCTCAATTATAATTAGGAGAATCAACCACCCAAGAGTGTTCATTTTATAACCTTGGAAGGGCCTTGGAAATGAGAAGTGATCGTCAGATGCGACGTTGTTGTTGTTGTTGCAAAGGTCAATTTCTGAGTCTAAACTTGTTTGTCCGCGGTTTTGCAGTTCAACAGTAATCATGGTAATTGCAGCTTCTTACATTTTGTACATCAATGTCTAGTGTACCAGTTTTGTTCTGTTTCGGGTGGCAGCTAGCTGTAAAATATCAGATCAGCATCATTTGCTGCAACAATTTGGCATATGCGACAGAACGATCCTGTCAGAGGGAATCCCAGTTCAGGGATTTCCCCACAATAATGATGACGTCATCAATAATGCGAACATGGCGTTCGGCGATAATGGAAGCATGGTCGAGCAGGAGACTTTGACCAGCCATGCAGGACAATTGTCATTGCCAGTTTGACGAATAAAAGTGGTTTTTTCAGCTTTGAAATAGCATGAACTTCCCTGCTCAAAAACAGTGAAAAACTGCTGCGACTGATTAAATTTTCCAGTATAAAATGGCACCGGACAAAATGACCAGGTCCGAGTGATTTGTGCCCGTCAAAGCTTCATTCGGTGTCGGACATTGTCCGAGACCGGCCCGTTATTTCCAGGCTTGGGGTATCCACTCACCAAAAATTAGAACTGTAGATAGAAAACTGTCCCAGATATAGACCGGACACGAGGGACGGACAGACGGACAGACAGACAGACGGACGGAAACCGCCATCACATAATACGTCCGCCTTTTGGCGGGCGTATAATAAACCACTAATCTGTACCCTATGCTCTCATTCAAGCCTCACACCAGATGAATTTTGAGCAAAAACTTTGTAAAGTAGAAGTAAATATATACTTGAAACATTCCAATGACATTCAACAAGCATTCTGAGAACCCCAACATCTCACCTTGCGCAGCGGGGTTATCCGCTGAAGCTGCAGCAGTATTGAAAGCATACATGTAGACTAGCAAACAATAACATCTGGAATAGACGATGTGGTACAGACAATAATGTCTGGAATAGATTATCTGGTACAGGCAATAAGATCAGATAGGTCAATCACATCACATCAATAACTGCCAGATACATGTAGGTCAATCCCATCTAGGATGGATAGGTCCATATGCCATGGGATTACTGCTGCATAGGCAGTCCAGTGTGAGATTACTGCTGGATAGGTGAGTCCCATGTGAGATTACTGCTGGATAGGCCAGTCCTGTGTAGGATTACTGCTGGATGGGCCAATCCCATTACTGCTAGATAGACCAGTCCCATGTGGGATTACTGCTGGATAGTCCAGTCCCAAGTGGGATTAATGTTGGATAGGTGAGTCTCGTATGGGATTACTGCTGGATAGTTCAGTCGCGTGTGGGATTACTGCTGCATAGGCAGCCCAGTGTGGGATTACTGCTGCATACGAGTGGGATTACTGCTGGGGAGGCCAGTCCCATGTGGGATTACTGCTGGATAGGCTAACCCTGTGTGGGATTACAGTGGGATAGGTCAGTCCCATGTAGGATTATGGCCGGATAGTCCAGTCCCGTGTGGCATTACTGCTGGATAGGTCTGACCTAGGAAAACATGAAACATATACACCAAGTTTTATAATCATCCCACGAAAGGTTCAGCAAACTTTCCATGTAGATCTGGACATTTATCTGGATAATTAGGACAAAAAAATCGCTCATAGAGGTCCACGTCCCCCGAGGCAGCAGCACCAGTTATGGTGGATACTGGTGCTGCTGCCTCGGGGGACACGGACCTCTATGGTCGATTTTTTTTTTGGTCTATAATATCCCATATCATTGAATAGGTGTATGATTTTGGAAATGGAGATATATCCAACAGAAACCATGTTGCTTTTTATGCAGAAAGTGCATTTAGAAACTGTCATCGTTAATGGCAGCCATCTTCGATTACGCAGGTAACTGAAAAGCAATCCCAACTGTCCTCTCACTGAAGTCAAGACACTCCGCAAGTTTGAAGACGATCAGTTCGATGGTTCTTGAGTTATTGGTCGGACAAAACATGTGTAAAGATCACTGATGGTAGCCATCTTGGATTACATAGGTAAATGAAAAGCAATCCCAGATGTTCTCTCACCGATGTCAAGGCACTCTCCAAGTTTGAAGTCGATCGGTTCAAAAGTTACCGAGTTATTGGTTAGACAAGAAATGTGTGAAGATTCAACTGCTGACAATCCAATATGGTTGATGACGGCCATCTTGGATTACACAGAAAACTGAAAAGTAATCCCAACCGTCCTCTCACCGATGTCGAGACACCCTCCAAGTCTGAAGTCAATCGGTTGAACAGTTCCCGAGTTATTGGTCGGACAAGAAATGTGCAAAGATACATTTGCTGAAATCCAAGATGGCTGATGGTGGCCATCCAGGATTATGCATGCAACTGAAAAGCAATCCCAACCATCCTCTCACTGAAGTCAAGACACTCTGCAAGTTTGAAGACGATCAGTTCGATGGTTCTTGAGTTATTGGTCGGACAAAACATGTGTAAAGATCGCTGATGGTAGCCATCTTGGATTACATAGGTAAATGAAAAGCAATCCCAGATGTTCTCTCACCGATGTCAAGGCACTCTCCAAGTTTGAAGTCGATCGGTTCAAAAGTTACCGAGTTATTGGTTAGACAAGAAATGTGTGAAGATTCAACTGCTGACAATCCAATATGGTTGATGACGGCCATCTTGGATTACACAGAAAACTGAAAAGTAATCCCAACCGTCCTCTCACCGATGTCGAGACACCCTCCAAGTTTGAAGTCAATCGGCTCAACGGTTCTCGAGTTATTGATCGAACAAGAAATGTGTAACGGAATTACGGAATAACGGAATTACGGAATAACGGAATTACGGACTCCCGGTGTTTCTAAGTCCTCCCCCACTAATGTGGCGGGGGACAAAAATTCATATTTAAGGTCATATTTCTAACTTGGGTAGCAAGTGTAAAATTCATCCAATGAAAGCTGACAGCTTCAGCAAACTTTCCATGTACAGGTGTACATGTACATGTATGTACATTATCATTGATAGATTACTAAGACAAAACCCTCAAAATTTGAACAAAATTAATATTTCATCTAAAATCCTAAATAGCACAGGGACATCCTCTAATCATATGAAATATGTACACGTACTAAGTTTCATAATCATCCAATGAAACCTGACAAATTCAGACAACTTTTTAGTGCATTTTTGTCTAACAAAAGACTTTATAATTGGCAAATTACCAAGTCCAAAACCTCATATTTTGGGCATAAATTAATATTTCATCTCATAAATAGCAAAGGCGCATCCTCCAATCATAAGAAACATATGTACCAAGTTCCGTAATCATCCATTAACAGCTGACAACTACATGTAGAGGCCTACATGTACAATTCTGCTAAACAGAAAACTCTAGCATTTGCCATAATTTGAACAAAAATTAATATTTCATCTTAAACAGCACAGGTACATCGTCTAATCATGAGGAACATGTGTACAAAGTTTCATAATCATCCAATGACAGCTAACAAGCAAACTTTCTAAGTACAGATGTGCATGTGCAATTCAGCTAAACACAATTTTAAGTCTATCATAGGAATTTTAACATTAGAGCACACCAGGGGTAGTACCCCAGGGGTTGAAATGTTTGTAAAAAATTACTTGTGTTTTTTTACTTGTCACCTGGCTGTCAGCAGTTGTCTCAAAATATTACCATGTTTTGACTGTTCCTTTAATTTTTTATGAAATAAAACACTCAACAAGTTAGATTCAGATTTTATTCTTTTTGTGTATTTATTTGAGTAGAATACACAGACAGACTACACCATGTACACAGACTGAGACACCTTTACCATTTTGATCGCCTTAGACAAAGTTCTACTTCTTTCGGGTCGGGCGTGGTCCATAAGCGTCAACAAGCCACAAGCCTTCTGGGTTTGTTGCAGTCTAACCACCACAATTTAGTGGTTGGGATAGGGTCAAAGGTATAGTAACAGAGTAATCAGACAGTGACAATGACATGAGGTCAATGTCATTCAGGGAGTCTTCATTTAGTGTAGCTCGAAAGTCATTCTTTACACGCTTCATAAGACTGAAACCTCGCTCGACAAAAGCTGTTGAAAACACTACGGTCTGTCCCAGATAATATATTCGGAGACGTTTTCAGTGATATTTCGGAGACAATTTATCGTACAGCTTTGAAACTTCACACAGTATATAAACTAAAAAATATAAAATTTTTCCCCGGTGTAGCTCATTAAAACCTATTGGGAATTGACGAAAATCACCAATACCTACCATGTTATTTTGGGGCTACGATGACATTGATCTGCCAATGCAATGTTATAACATGCAGGCTAACCTACAAATCTCCCATCTAATTGTTGTTTTCGCGATTTCTTGAGAAGAAGGGTTTTCTTGATACTTTGGAATAAAATTAGTCTTTTTAGTTTATCTCCTGCGTGAAGTTTCAATATCCCCCGATAAATTGTCTCCAAAATATCGCCGAAAACGTCTCGGATATATTATCTGGGACAGACGGTAGAACCAGTAGACCTGAGTGGCCTAGTATTTTTACAAAGGCAAGAATGTTTTTAAGATCATGCGAGTCACTCTTTCGACGGATAATTTTTGGCCAGAACTTCTTGATTGTTCTGCCTTCTTGTGACAGGGGTTTCATTCCGACGTTTCAGAAAACGATCCGTATTGTTGTCGAAGAATAGTTGCCACTGATGCTCTATTCAACATGTTCAACCGAAATGATCGAACCACCATGACCAAACGTGTTATCGCTAGGCTGCATCGAGATTCTATCAGCTAACCTGATTGGCTGGGTAGAGGAATTAGGCTAATGAAATCGCACGTACCATAATCACTCGACTGTCACGAGGTTATTTTTTATCTTCGCGCACAGGAGAGCGGTTTTCAAAAAGACAGTGACAACTACGACATCGGTCGTACGGGCCATGGAATCACGTAAATTTTATCAACTTCAGGGCCTGCGGAAACTATGCTACACAAGCTGTTTTGTTAGGCGAAGTATATGTCTGTTACAAATAAAGACGGTACTTTATGCCTTTGTTGTCGCAGGCGACAAGTCACTTTTTTTTTCACTTGTCATCGACAAGTAGACAAGCGTTATTTCAAGCGCTGTACCCCCAGGTGAAATACCCACCCCCATTTTTTATTTTTTTTATATTTCTACTAAATTTTCTAGATTTTTTTTGAATTTGCTAAACCAACGAGAGATCCGGAAGGATCTTGGCGCCCACCATTGTCCGATAATTGTAAGCTAATGACAAGAGGATCTTTTTGTCCATTGTTACTAGGAACAAGCAATTGATTTGTAATTTTGTTTACAGAATTTCGAATCTGAGCGAAAAAGATCGAAAAAGGGACACTGGAAAACACCAAGATATCTTTCTAAGTTTCAGGAGTTTCAAGATTTCTAGAAACTGTACTTATGTCGGTTGTTATAGTACAAGACTACAAGTTAGTCTGAAAGTGAATGTACATGTACAGAGGATCCTTCGTCTTCGTTTTGTAGTATTTTTTATTTTTATTTTTTATTTTTGGCTGGGTACTGAAAGCGAAGACAAATATCTCTTTGACACTTTGGCATGAGCTATGAAACATACTTAAGATTTTATAATTAGGAACGAATGCTAATTCTGTTCTGTTTACTGGGCTAGTTTGAGACATATCTTTTAAGATACATGTACCATGCTCGAAAATAGTAAGATGGTACAATACTTTATACTGAAGGGATCCGGTCCGCGCAGTAAATTTGAAACTTCGAAAGTGTCTGAATCCTGATTATCTACCTTGGATCGAAACATGCAGTAGTCTACAGTTGTCGAGTTGTGATGTTGTGTCACAAGAGTGACATCTCTTCATGTAGCCGACCCCCGGCAGACGAAACGGTGGGGCAGTTCATTTGCAAACTGCATGGACTAAAGAAAACTCAAAGAAATACTTTTTAATTCCGAATTATTTGAACTTCTTGATATGGAAGGTGAAGGTACGGATATTCTCTATAGTCAATATATAGAATATGCCCAACCGTTTCATCCGCCGACTCTTTTGATGCAACGTCACAACTCCGAAATACCATATTAATTTGAAGCGTAACTTGGATTTTCGAATCGGACCAAAAAGGGTATTTTGCACAACTAGGCCCCAAGGGGAACCTATGTACCAAATTTGAGAAAGATCCCAGCAGTACTTCCTGAGGAATCACGATAACAAAGTTGCATGAGGAAATCCAAGATGGCTGCCTGGTGGCCAAATTGGATTTTCGAATCGGACAAAAAAAGGTATCTTGCACAACTAGACCCCAAGGGGAACCTGTGTATCAAATTTGATAAAGATCCATGAAGTAGTTCCTGAGAAATCGCGATAAAGTTTCATGAGGAAATCCAAGATAGCTGCCTGGTGGCCATATTGGATTTTCGAATCGGACCAGAAAAGGTATCTTGCACAACTAGACCCCAAGGGGAACCTGTGTACCATTACCAAATTTGAGAAAGATCCATGCAGTTCTTCCTGAGAAAAGATGATAATGTTTCATGGGGAAATCCAAGATGGCTGCCTGGTGGCCATATTGGATTTTCGAATCGTACCAGAAAAGGTATCTTGCACAACTAGACTCCAAGGGGAACCTGTGTACCAAATTCGAGAAGGATCCATGAAGTTGGTCCTGAGAAATCGCGATAACACGGTTTCATGAGGAAATCCAAGATGGCTGCCTGGTGGCCATATTGGATTTTCGAATCGGACCAGAAAAGGTATCTTGCACAACTAGACCCCAAGGGGAATCTGTGTACCAAATTTGAGAAAGATCCATACAGTAGTTCCTGAGAAATGACGATAAAAATGTTTCATGGGGAAATCCAAGATGGCTGCCTGGTGGCCATATTGGATTTTCGAATCGGACCAGAAAAGGTATCTTGCATAACTAAACCCCAAGGGGAACCTGTGTACCAAATTTGAGAAAGATCCATGCTGTAGTTCCTGAGAAATCGTGATAACAAAGTTTCATGGGGAAATCCAAGATGGCCACCTGGTTGCCATATTGGATTTTTGAATCGGACCAGAAAAGGTATCCTGCACAACTAGACCCCAAGGGGAACCTGTGTATCAAATTTGAGAAAGATCCATAAAGTAGTTCCTGAGAAATCGCGATAACAAGGTTTCATGGGGAAATCCAAGATGGCTGCCTGGTGGCCATATTGGATTTTCGAATCGGACCAGAAAAGGTATCCTGCACAACTAGACCCCCAGGGGAACCTGTGCACCAAATTTGAGAAAGATCCATAAAGTAGTTCCGGAGAAATCGCGATAACAAGGTTTCATGGGGAAATCCAAGATGGCTGCCTGGTGGCCATATTGGATTTTCGAATCGGACCAGAAAACATATCTTGCACAACTAGACCCCAAGGGGAACCTGTGTACCAAATTTGAGAAAGATCCATAAAGTAGTTCCTGAGAAATCGTGATAACAAGAAATTGTTTACGGACGGACGACGGACGGACGACCCCCCCTCACAATATCTCCCCTTTACTTTGAAAGGCGAGATAAAAATGCAAGTGATGCCTTTTGGGGAATGAAAAGAGAAATACCAAAAATAGGTGTGAACAGACATAATTTTTGTTTTAAAGTTATTTTGTTTGAATATGATATACTAGATAAAAATAAGATAGTGCCACGGCACTGTAGCTCATCTGGCTGTAACTGGAGAAAGTAGCTGTGAGAAATTTTTACTAAAGAACTGCAATAGATGAGATTTCACGATAAAGTTTTATGGGAAATTCAAGATGCGGCCATATTGGATTCAAAATGGACTAAGAAAGGTATCTTGCACCACTGGACCACAAGGGGAACCTGTGACAAAGATCCAAGCAGTAATTTCCTGAGAAATCCCGATAACAAAATTGCATTGGAAAATTCAAGATGGCCGCCTGGTGGCCATATCGGATTTTTGAATCGGACCAGAAAAGCTATCTGTGTATCAAATTTGAGAAAGATCAATGCAGTAGTTCCTGAGAAATCACGATTAAGTTTCATAGAGAAATCCAAGATGGCCACCTAGTGGCCATATTGGATTTTCGAATCAAATAACAAAAGTTATCTTGCACAACTAGACCCCAAGGGGAACCTGTGTACCAAATTTGAGAAACATCCATGCAGTACTTCCTGAGAAATCACGATAACAAAGTTTCATAGAGAAATCTAAGATGGCCGTCTGGTGGCCATATTGGATTTTCGAATCCGAGCAGAAAAGGTATATTGCACAACTAGACTCCAAGAGGAACCTGTGTATCAAATTTGAGAAAGATCCATGAAGTAGTTCATGAGAAATCGCAATAACAATGTTTCATGGGGAAATCCAAGATGGCTGCCTGGTCAAGCCTGGAAATAATTTTTTCATTGGTGCCGGACACTTTGACAGGCATCAATAACTTGGTGCCTGACATTTGGAATTTGGTGCCTGACAAAGGTATCGGGCCTTGTTAAGACTATTTCGTAATCAGCACTACAAATGATAACCTACTACAGCTTACAACTGTACTATGATCAAGAATAATTCCTTATAATTATTATGATCAGCTAAAATGAAATAAATTTGACAGCATGATTAACTTTTTCGAATTTCTGTATTCAAGATGTGTTTTTGCTGAAAAAAACCCCCTCGAAATTTCTTTTCAACAGTACCTCCAAGGATATCCACAGCCTTATCAAGCTGACATTTTGTTATGTAACATGTATGGGCACCCAAAATGAATGCACAAAAAAGTAATTATACCTTCAATATTTTTTTGGAAAAAAAAAAGAAAAAACCCCAATGCCCATCAGGTCTTCTGTTTGTAAAAATCCAAGCAAGTAAAACTATGCCTCCCAGATATATTAGGAGAATCAACCACCCAAGATTGCCATTTTATAACCTTGCAAATGGTCATTTTTCATTGAGAGGCGATCGTTGACGTTGTTGTTGTTGTTGTTGCAAATGTCAATTTCTGAGTGTAAACTTGTTTGCCCGCAGTTTTGCAGTTCAACAATAATTGCAGCCAAAAGAAATCTTACATTTTGTACATCAATGTCTAGTGTACCAGTTTTGTCCAGTTTCGGGTGGTAGGTAGCTGTAAAACATCAGATCAGAATCGCTTAATTTGACATGCCCGCTCGCAGAACGATCCACAGGGGCTTGTAGCTGGTCGGTTATTAATTATGATATTAATATTTATATATACTCTCCTCCTACTCTATAACTATATAGAGTAGGAGGAGAGTATATATAAATGTTAATATCATAATTAATAACCGACCAGCTACAAGCCCCTGTGGAACGATCCTGCCAAAGGGAATCCCAGTTCTAGGATTTCCCCACAATAATGATGACGTCAGCAATTTTGCGAACATGGCGTTCGGCGCCTCCGACAATGGAAAGCATGGTCGAGCAGGGACTTTGACTAGCCATGCAGGACAATTGTCATTGCAAATTTGACGAATAAAACGGATATTTTTCAGGTTTGAAATAGCATGAACATCCTCCGCTCTAAAACAGTGGAAAACTGTCGACAGTTAAATTTTCCAGTATAAAATGTCACCGGACAAAACGACCGGGTCCGAGTGATTTGTGCCTGCCAAAGCTCCATTCGGTGTCGGACATTGTCCGTGACCGGCCCGTTATTTCCAGGCTTGCTGGTGGCCATATTGGATTTTCGAATCGGACCAGAAAAGGTATACTGCACAACTAGACCCCAAGGGGAACCTGCGTACCAAATTTGAGAAAGATCCATAAAGTAGTTCCTGAGAAATCGCGATAACAAGGTTTCATGGGGAAATCCAAGATGGCTGCCTGGTGGCCATATTGGATTTTCGAATCGGACCAGAAAACGTATCTTGCACAACTAGACCGCAAGGGGAACCTGTGTACCAAATTTGAGAAAGATCCATAAAGTAGTTCCTGAGAAATCGCGATAACAAGAAATTGTTTACGGACGGACGACGGACGGACGGACGACGGACCACGGACGAAAAGCGATTTAAAAACCTCATCATTTTCAGGCCGGGGACACCGACGACGACATTCTCTCTCCCCCCCCCCTCTCACAATATCTCCCCTTTACTTTGTAAGGCGAGATAAAATGAAAAGAGAAATACCAAAAATAGGTGTGAACAGACATAATTTTTGTTTTAAAGTTATTTTGTTCGAATATGATATACTAGATAAAAATAAGATAGTGCCACGGCACCGTAGCTCATCTGGCTGTAACTGGAGAAAGTAGCTGTGAGAAATTTTTACTAAAGAACTGCAATAGATGAGATTTCACGATAAAGTTTTATGGGAAATTCAAGATGCGGCCATATTGGATTCAAAATGGACTAAAAAAGGTATCTTGCACAACTGGACCACAAGGGGAACCTGTGACAAAGATCCAAGCAGTAATTTCCTGAGAAATCACGATAACAAAATTGCATTGGAAAATTCAAGATGGCCGCCTGGTGGCCATATTGGATTTTTGAATCGGACCAGAAAAGCTATCTTGCACAACTTGACCCAAAGGGGAACCTGTGTATCAAATTTGAGAAAGATCAATGCAGTAGTTCCTGAGAAATCACGATTAAGTTTCATGGAGAAATCCAAGATGGCCACCTAGTGGCCATATTGGATTTTCGAATCAAATAACAAAAGTTATCTTGCACAACTAGACCCCAAGGGGAACCTGTGTACCAAATTTGAGAAAGATCCATGCAGTACTTCCTGAGAAATCACGATAACGAAGTTTCATAGGGAAATCCAAGATGGCCGCCTGGTGGCCATATTGGATATTCAAATTGGACCAAAGTAAACATGTTGTACAACTAGACCCCAAGGGGAACCTGTGTACCAAATTTGAGAAAGATCCATGCAGTAGTTCCTGAGAAATCGCGATAACAAGGTTTCATGTGGAAATCCAAGATGGCTGCCTGGTGGCCATATTGGATTTTCGAATCGGACCAGAAAAGGTATCTTGCACAACTAGACTCCAAGGGGAACCTGTGTACCAAATTTGAGAAAGATCCATGCAGTAGTTCCTGAGAAATCGCGATAACAAGGTTTCATGGGGAGATCCAAGATGGCTGCCTGGTGGCCATATTGGATTTTCGAATCGGACCAGAAAAGGTATCTTGCACAACTAGACCCCAAGGGGAACCTGTGTACCAAACTTGAGAAAGATCCATGGAGTAGTTCCTGAGAAATCGCGATAACAAGGTTTCATGGGGAAATCCAAGATGGCTGCCTGGTGGCCATATTGGATTTTCGAATCGGACCAGAAAAGGTATCCTGCACAACCAGACCCCAAGGGGAACCTGTGTACCAAATTTGAGAAAGATCCATGCAGTACTTCCTGAGAAATCACGATAACGAAGTTTCATAGGGAAATCCAAGATGGCCGCCTGGTGGCCATATTGGATATTCAAATTGGACTAAAGTACACATTTTGTACAACTAGACCCAAAGGGGAACCAGTGTACCAAATTTGAGAAAGATCCATGAAGTAGTTACCGAAAAATAATGATGACAAGATTTCACTGGCAAATTCAAGATGGCCACCATGGCAGCCATATTTAAAATCGTATCGACACGCAGGCCTCCAATTAAGGGTGGTTAGTGGTAACAAAACAAGAAGTGGTAACCCGGCTCACAAAACAGGTTACCGCGCGTGCTTTTGGCTTGTTGTCAAACAGAGAATTCGCTACCTAGGCCAGGTTAACTCAATTAGATGTAATATTCTTGTTATATGTCACTCTCAATCATGTTAAATTATTCACTTTTTACAGTCTGAAGTCGAGATATTGCTTTTACTTTTGACTATATGTACAGGTGCAGGTATTATTTGCTAGTTCCATATCAGTGAATGGCCTCTCTTTCATGACAACTGCCAATGCTGTGTTGATATGATTTCGATATTGCGTTCGTGAGTTTTTTTCAAAGAGTTGTCTTACCGCAGAAGTTTGACTGGTGGTTGGTGTTGTTGTTGTTGTTGTTTCGCTACCACTTTGGCTGTCACCTTTGCCGATGAAATTGGTTTTGGCCCAGGCGTGAAGGGACCCAGATTTCACGTGCCTGGCAACGTTACTTTTATGCACATAATCAACCCCATCAACGTATGATATTATTCCAGTCAGTGAATTTCCGCTCAAACCGCGGAGGGTTGCTTGTGAACGAATGTCCGCGAAATGCCGACTGCAAATTTTGCAGCTCAGTTTTATGATATTGTCTTCACTGTCAACTTCATACAGGAAGTCGGAATGAAATTCCCATTTCAGAAACGTTTTTAGTTTCACAGTCTCTCTTGATTTCGATGACATTTCTAAGTCTTGGACAAACACAACAGATGCCAACTGACAAACGTACAACCCATGTTGATACGTGTACGCACACTGCACACCAGGCCGATTTGTTTCAGAAAACCCCGGCGAACCGACTTGTCATAGGGAACCAGGCTTTGCTGCGGCAGTATCAAACGAAACGGGGTTTCCGACCTGGGGAATTTCCATCCAGACTATAGATCTATTAATAGCGGCTCATCTGACCTTTAGGGCTACAGTTGTAAACTGCGTGTTCGGTGCATAGCCTGTTTATTTGATTCGATCTTTCAACAAAAAGACGACAAATCGAGGATACAGAAATCAGGTTAAAGTGTTAACAGTTATGAAGAAACAACAAGCAAACAATAAAGGCCAATTTGGCCTGTGTGACAACAGACAGTATTTTTTATTTTAGCCACAGACGGTCACAGGTAAACATGGCGAACGGAAAAACGGTCGCCGGTAAATCAAACTCGGTAACCTCCTGGTAACCTGAACGAGCGTTCGCCACTTACTTGGAGGCCTGGACACGGGATTCTGGTGTACTCATTGGGGGGAACATCCATGCCAAGTTTCAGCTTAATTGGCCAAGCGGTTTCAGAGAAGATGATGTTTACGGACGACGCACGCAGGGGTTATTTTAGACACTTTTCCTTTATATAACTCAATTTCAAAAAGATGAAAAACTCAATTTTTTGGCGCGCCTACGGCGCGCAAAATAAACAACAAAACTCAATTTTTTCGGGTTTTTCATCGCATGCAGTCTGGAAACTCAATTTTTTTATCTTTTTAGTAGGACACTTACAATAAATAAATTCGCGACAATTTTTCATCGTGAATGAACATGTCAGTAATGTTATGAAGCTCATCAAGCAAAGTTGCGTGTCATACATAGCTGCATACAAGTTTGTTTGCTAAGTAAACAGTGAGAATACCCTCCTGAATGTGGGAAACTTACAATAAATACATTCGCGACATTTTTTATCGCAAATGGACATGTATATAATGAAGCCCCTGGAGCAAATTTGCCTGCCACATAACTGTATACAAGTTTGTTTGCAATGTGTACAGTGTTAATACCGTCCTGACCGTGTATGAAGTTAGTTTTTTTGTATTCGCGCTCTGAATTACTACTACGTACAGTAGAGCGCAAAATGTCATCCAATTCAAACAGCTGCTTGGTAAACGCAGATAAATGGCCAAAAATTGCAAATTAAACTCAATATGCACCCTATTTTGTAGTATGTGGTGTGGGACTTGTTTACAAAACATACTGGGGTTTCAGAAATTTCCATCGGGCAGAAACAAAATTATTCATAAAAACGTATATTTTGTATGTTATAGCATATGCCCCCGCATGTAGATCCCCAGTTGCGCAGGAGAGAGTGTGGATCTTTTGTTTTTACACCAATCTGCATTGCTCACTTTGTGTATTTATTCCCAAATGGTACATCAGCTGTATTTTGGGGAATGTCTGTTTTGTTCGTTTCTTGTTTCTGGGGAAACGTCTTTCAACGTCACACGCATCCAAGTGAAATGTTGACTGAGAGGGAAAATGCTTGCCCGTTGTCTTGGTTCCGAACTTAACCGAAAAACCCGGAGATTGACGGACAGCGTGTCTCGGAGATCAGACTCATAAGCCACAGCAGTATGACAGCAGTGGTTCCCGAGTGGACTAAAAAGAGGGGACGTAACTTTGAAATATCAAAATGGCGGACTAGTTCGATCGTTGAAAACGTCGCCGAACAATTTGCTTTGAAATGAGAAACATTCAGGACAATGTCTTTATCGGACCTATACGACTGAAATGAGAACAGTTCAAGACCAGACGTCCTTATCGGAGCTATACGATTGAATAATAAAGGTACACAAGTTACCTGTCTGCACATCAGTTACAAATCCTGAGTGCTTATCTCGACTCGAGTGGCGTGGCTGGTCACACGTTTTTTTTTTCTTTCTCGCGGGGGTTTTGGGGGAGGGGGACGGGATAACAGACGACGAAACTCAGTTTAGATTTATCAGCAACTCAATTTATTTCGTAGAAACTCAATTTTTCGCGCGCCTTCGGCGCGTAAATTCTCAAAATTTTAGAAAACTCAATTTTCGGCAATAAAACTCAATTTACAAAATTTTGCAAAAACTCAATTTGTAATTGTTTTTCATCGTGGTTACCACGATGAAAAAAGTGTCTAGAAAAACCCCTGTGGCACGACGGACAATCAGGCCATGACATAAGCCCATCGGGCCTTCGGCCCAGATGAGCTAAAAAATTAATAATGTGTTATCAGGCCACTCATTTTCAATAATTTGATTCACTTTTAAAAGTCAAACTTCTATTTTTTAGAACAAGGGGACAACTTATTAGGGTAGCTAATGTTACTATGTGGACAGACATTCTGTAATGTTAGCAACATTACAGAATGTTAGCAACATTACATGTACATCGTCATAAAATTTTCATTTTTTTGCTATGGAAAAGATACTTGCATATCAAAATGATTCCTTAAGAATTTCACTGAATTAAAGGTTTGGGAAAAAAAGTGTCTTTGGTCCCCTTTAATATGATGTGGTGGATCAGGCAAGAACTGAAAATAGAGAGTCTCACTATGCGAAGCTCTGGAGTCCACCGTCCTAGATGCTTTCAGATGCATTCTGAGCATTTTTAGGCTTCAAAAACAAAGCCTAAATGTCAAACTTTATGCATTTTTTGGTAGATGAAATATAGAAAAATACCTTGATCAAGTTGGGGAAAAATAACAATACAAGTGATTGAAAGACAAAATTGGAGGCAATGATTCATCTCATTTACCATTGGTCCTCATTTTTTCTGTGTCATAAGCTTCATTGCATTTGGAAATGAAAATCCCCAATGTTCAGGAAGTGTAGATAATTAATTATTCACAATTATGCTAATATGGTCAGAAATGGAAAATAGAATACCAGGATTTTTACAGGTTTGAACAAAGTTATCTCCCTTCCGTCAATACTTCACACAGAACTCCACAAATTATCCACATCAAGTTTAGTATAATTTCTGGCTTCATAACAGTATTGAAGGCAAATAACCAAACCAAATTGTAATACAGGCTTGATGAAAGACAAGTAAGGTGTTACATTATTGCTAACAATCACAAAATAATAACATCATGAGAAAAAAAAAAAAATATTAATAATAAAAAAACGAGGAAACAAATTCATTTTCTCTGATCGTCGTCTATATTTCGCTACAGGAATTGTCTTTTCATCAACACATACCTGTTCCAGCAGTCAATCATTAGTTTCTCTTCATCGACCAGTACACATTATCTGTACAATCCAACATTTCTATTATTTTGTGAAGAAAATGATGATTTCTGTAAATAATTTTCTCTTCTGTCGCACGTCCTTGTATGAAGCTTTCTGTCCTTCACACAGAAGAGCGTATATTGCAGAAGAGTTGTCGTTCTTAGTATGTTCGGTCATAATTTTGGTAGATTCACAGTCAATTCACCCACAAACCGATTCACCCACAACCAATTCACCCACAACTTCAGGTCAATTCACCCACAAAAAAAAGTCAACTCACCCACAACCAGGTCAATTCACCCACAGTCTCAGTGGGGCTATAGTCAACATATATAATGACTAAATTTCAGAGGACATGGGTATATTGCATATATTGGGCAAAGTCTGGAAAAGTGTTATGGAAAATTAATAAACAATAGAATTTTAACCAAGGTTGATTTCAAAGAAACATGTGAAGTAACTGAGAAGTAATCCACATGTGTCACAGTGTAGCAAACAATGACTCATAAGCTATCGGTAGATTACAAATTAGAGGCAAAACAATATTACATGTTCTTGAAATAAAATAGCACAGTATATAATTTAGCACAGACCATAAAATATAAATTATAATACCTAAATTGCATATTGTATGTTTCTTAAAATAATACTGTTTCATACATATGAATGAATTAGCACCATAACATTGTTTACATGGTAATTCCAGCAAGAAAAAAATTAGAAAAAAAATTAAGGAAGAGCAGTTTATGCTGTTGGTCCATGGCATTTTTTCATTACAGACAGAATATTTTTTTATGACTGTACATCGTAGAGCCTTAAAATATTAGTCGTTTGGCATTGAATATTTTTATTAAAGCCAATAACTAACATTTTTGCAGTCTTTGCGCCTTTTCTTGGACATGAAAAGAAATGCCAATGGCACCTGCTTCATGTCATTCCCATTCCTAACAAAAGCATGGATGGAAAAGAGTTGCTTGAATGGTTCTCGCACAACCTTGAATGTACCATCAAGGTACCAAGTCTTAGCACGGCCCAGTAGATTGAGCTGGTTTGATGTAGCAAAGAGGATGTTTCGATAGCTGCCTACACGGATGTCTTTCCTTCAGAATTCTTCAGGAATGAAGTCTTGTGCAATCTTTTGCAACCGACGATTTTGTCAGTTCAGGACGTCTTTTTGGGGAGTTGTCACTCATGGCGCTGTTTAATAATTGT
>JAVTVY010019443.1:0-76197 GCA_036873755.1 Hanleya hanleyi | reverse complement strand
AATCAAGGAATCAAAATGGATCAAGATTTGAAATGACAAGAAAAATTTAGACATATTTTGTTTACACATGTAATTTTTTGTTTAAATTATATCCAAGTGTGATATATAGTCAATATTCAAGAGGTACAAAAAAAATCAAAGTATGTGCTCATATTTTCACATCATGATCAAAGTTACTTTATCTAGTTAAATTCTACCCAAAGAAAATGAATTGAAACCCTTTAAACATGCCGTCATGGCTTTGTTTCACCCTCAGTAAACTTTTATCATTGTTGCTCACACAGACTAATCTGAAGGATGATACCACATCTTTCTTTCTTCTGCTGGGTTATTGCACCAGGCTGACTTAATTGGTTGATGTAGGATATTTCACCACCAGTGGGTAATTAGACCTGAATTTAAAGCCTGATGTGGTCTGTGATGAAATGTTTGGATGTGAAATAGGATACACGTTAAAGGCCACAGTTTACATATATCTATAACAATATACTGAATTGTGTGTATTGAGGCTGGCAAGTTGGTAATAGCAGTGTAGATAAATGCACTAACAAATGATGGAAAATTAGCATTTCCTATTTGATAAAAACAATTACGGATGGCATATCCCACTAGATTTTGTACTGTGTTATATACACAGTGAAACATACAGCCAAGGGTTCCCGATGGTCATGACAGTGCACTCGCTGAGCCATCAATAAATAATAATAAAAATAATTATAAATCAGAATTCAGTCAGCTCAGAACTTGCTGGTAACAATGCCCTAATGCACGTTCATGCCAAAAATCAAGGTTCTAATGTCAACGGTTCTCCTTATTTTGCCGACGAAAGGATTCGGATAGACTGACTGACTGACTGCCTCACTGACTCACTCATTACCGGACAATTTGCGATCTGTAGCCTGCTTCGTAGGATGTCAGCTTGTCTCTCTTTGCTTGTATAACATTATGACGTTATACAGAGGTCTCTTTCATTCAAGTTTTAGTTAATGTATCATTTTACCTGACGTCATGCTACGTCGGATGAAAGAGTCAGGACCACTATAACGTCATTACGTTCCAAAAACAATGAAGGCAATCAATGACGATTTCGAAAGTTAGCTGGCTCTCGTTCTTTGGTGGAATATATTCAATCTAGTTAAACCAAGATGGTATATCAGGGAATGTTCCGTGATATTATATCGGAGTTTACTGAGATTAGTATATGTTTTGACTTATCATACATGGCAGTGTGACTAACGTCACAGGACCTACGAAGTACAGTAGGCATTAGGACTCGAACGCGAACTGAACTCTTGGAAATCCCCACACCCAGTTGAAATCCTGCATATATTAAGATGGGCACTGCCCAAGTCAGAATCGCCAGTGATTTTCATCAAAAATCACCAGAAATTTTCATCAAAAGTAGGTCAGCTCAGAACTTGTTGGTAGCAGTCTCCTAATGCGCCTTCATTCCAAAATAAATAACACTCGCCGATTTAATTTTACAATTTTCTAATTAAAGGAAACAGATTGAATAATATAGGTTCAGTAGATTTCAAGCTTTACGTGTGAAAATACATTTACATCTCTTTAATGGGTTTCAGTGCCCTTGTACAGGATCAAAACAACTTTTTGAATCACATTATTTTCCCAACAATACGACAATTTTTTATATATATCACTATAGTAGAAAGGTAGCATTTATGTAGTTTACGGTAATTCAACTCACGACCAACACCTTCTATGCACAAGATAATAATGATTCTATGTCATTCTCCTGAGTATAACCGGTACAAAGACGAATAAATAGCATCTCTACATCACGTTGTTATCTAGATATATGAGACAACACATTTTGGGCATCGGCAATCTGATGAATGTACTATTCCGGTTTTCTTGTTTCACATTATATTCTATGGCGGATGATCGGTGATTTTCTTCATTGATAAACGTTAAACCACCTAGCTTTAACTAATTCTGCTGGGCTGTCTTCATTCAGACTGTACAGCCTACACAGTCCACAGAAAATACACCGCACATTCTTGTACTCCCAGCCTGATCACATTTGATGGCAAGTTTAGCGGGCAGTTTAATGTCTAAGCTAGGAAATGTTCCAGGATAGTTGACAGGACACCGACCACTGTAATTTGATGTGACAAGCAGCAGAGTAGAAACCAGCCTTATCTCAGTGGGCTTGGATATAAATCACTGTTAAAAACCACAAGGCTCGATAGAGCCTCTCTCTGTGTTTGTTCCAAGGACAAGCCTTAATGACTTTTAAATCCACTGATAAGGCTTCATGGTCATAAAAGGAACATGATACTGTTAAAGGCCACATGGATGGTATGTATCTATTACAATATACTGAAGTGTTAATTATAAATCTAATTTTAATCAGAATTATTTCAGATCAGAACTTGCTGGTAACAATGCCCTAATGCACGTTCATGCCAAAAATCAAGGTTCTAATGTCAACGGTTCTCCTTATTTTGCCGACGAAAGGATTCAGATGGACTGACTCACTCACTCATTACCGGACAATTTGCGATCTGTAGCCTACTTCGTAGGAATACTCGGAAGAAGAAAATAATCCACAGAACTATTACCACACATGGCAGTGTGACTAACGTCACAGGACCTACGAAGTACAGTAGGCATTAGGACTCGAACGCGAACTGAACTCTTGGAAATCCCCACCCCCAGTTGAAATCCTGCCTATATTAAGATGGGCACCGCCCAAGTCAGAATCGCCAGTGATTTTCATCAAAAATCACCAGAAATTTTCATCAAAAGTAGGTCAGCTCAGAACTTGTTGGTAACAGTCTCCTAATGCGCCTTCATTCCAAAATAAATAACGATCGCCGATTTAATTTTACAATTTTTTAATTAAAGGAAACAGATTGAATAATATAGGTTCAGTAGATTTCAAGCTTTACGTGTGAAAATACATTTACATCTCTTTAATGGTTTTCAGTGCCCTTGTACAGGATCAAAACAACTTTTGAATCACATTATTTTCCCAACAATACAACAAATTTTTATATATAGTACTATAGTAGAAAGGTAGCATTTATGTAGTTTACGGTAATTCAACTCAAGACCAACACCTTCTCTGCACAAGATAATAATGATTCTATGTCATTCTCCTGAGCATAACCGGTACAAAGACGAATAAATAGCGTCTCTACATCACGTTGTTATCTAGATATATGAGACAACACATTTTGGGTATCGGCAATCTGATGAATGTACTATTCCGGTTTTCTTGTTTCACATTATATTCTATGGCGGTTGATCGGTGATTTTCTTCATTGATAAACGTTAAACCACCTCAGCTTCGTTGTGTGAATCGGAATTGCATTGCTGTGACACACCAACACATTCCGTGGCAGTGATTCTGTATCCCCTAATCAAGGAATCAAAATGGATCAAGATTTGAAATGACAAGAAAAATTTAGACATATTTTGTTTACACATGTAATTTTTTGTTTAAATTATATCCAAGTGTGATATATAGTCAATATTCAAGAGGTACAAAAAAAATCAAAGTATGTGCTCATATTTTCACATCATGATCAAAGTTACTTTATCTAGTTAAATTCTACCCAAAGAAAATGAATTGAAACCCTTTAAACATGCCGTCATGGCTTTGTTTCACCCTCAGTAAACTTTTATCATTGTTGCTCACACAGACTAATCTGAAGGATGATACCACATCTTTCTTTCTTCTGCTGGGTTATTGCACCAGGCTGACTTAATTGGTTGATGTAGGATATTTCACCACCAGTGGGTAATTTGACCTGAATTTAAAGCCTGATTATGGTCTGTGATGAAATGTTTGGATGTGAAATAGGATACACGTTAAATGCCACAGTTTACATATATCTATAACAATATACTGAATTGTGTGTATCGCGGCTGGCAAGTTGGTAATAGCAGTGTAGATAAATGCACTAACAAATGATGGAAAATTAGCATTTCCTATTTCATAAAAACAATTACCGATGGCATATCCCACTAGATTTTGTACTGTGTTATATACACAGTGAAACATACAGCCAAGGGTTCCCGATGGGCATGACAGTGCACTCGCTGAGCCATCAATAAATAATAATAAAAATAATTATAAATCAGAATTCAGTCAGCTCAGAACTTGCTGGTAACAATGCCCTAATGCACGTTCATGCCAAAAATCAAGGTTCTAATGTAAACGGTTCTCCTTATTTTGCCGACGAAAGGATTCGGATGGACTGACTGACTGACTGCCTCACTGACTCACTCATTACCGGACAATTTGCGATCTGTAGCCTACTTCGTAGGATACATCGCTTGTCTCTCTTTGCTTGTAAAACGTTATGATGTTATAGAGGTCTCTTTCATTCAAGTTTTAGTTAATGTATCATTTTACATGACGTCATACTACGTCGGATGAATGAGTGAGGACCACTATAACGTCATTACTTTCCAATAACAATGAAGGCAATCGATGACGTTTTCGAAAGTTGTGGCTCTCGTTCTTTGGTGGAATATATTCAATCTAGTTAAACCAAGATGGTATATCAGGGAATGTTCCGTGATATTATATCGGAGTTTACTGAGATTAGTATATGTTTTGACTTATCATATACTCGGAAGAAGAAAATAATCCACAGAACTATTACCACACATGGCAGTGTGACTAACGTCACAGGACCTACGAAGTACAGTAGGCATTAGGACTCGAACGCGAACTGAACTCTTGGAAATCCCCACCCCCAGTTGAAATCCTGCCTATATTAAGATGGGCACCGCCCAAGTCAGAATCGCCAGTGATTTTCATCAAAAATCACCAGAAATTTTCATCAAAAGTAGGTCAGCTCAGAACTTGTTGGTAACAGTCTCCTAATGCGCCTTCATTCCAAAATAAATAACGATCGCCGATTTAATTTTACAATTTTTTAATTAAAGGAAACAGATTGAATAATATAGGTTCAGTAGATTTCAAGCTTTACGTGTGAAAATACATTTACATCTCTTTAATGGTTTTCAGTGCCCTTGTACAGGATCAAAACAACTTTTGAATCACATTATTTTCCCAACAATACAACAAATTTTTATATATAGTACTATAGTAGAAAGGTAGCATTTATGTAGTTTACGGTAATTCAACTCAAGACCAACACCTTCTATGCACAAGATAATAATGATTGTATGTCATTCTCCTGAGCATAACCGGTACAAAGACGAATAAATAGCGTCTCTACATCACGTTGTTATCTAGATATATGAGACAACACATTTTGGGTATCGGCAATCTGATGAATGTACTATTCCGGTTTTCTTGTTTCACATTATATTCTATGGCGGTTGATCGGTGATTTTCTTCATTGATAAACGTTAAACCACCTCAGCTTCGTTGTGTGAATCGGAATTGCATTGCTGTGACACACCAACACACTCCGTGGCAGTGATTCTGTATCCCCTAATCAAGGAATCAAAATGGATCAAGATTTGAAATGACAAGAAAAATTTAGACATATTTTGTTTACACATGTAATTTTTTGTTTAAATTATATCCAAGTGTGATATATAGTCAATATTCAAGAGGTACAAAAAAACTCAAAGTATGTGCTCATATTTTCACATCATGATCAAAGTTACTTTATCTAGTTAAATTCTACCCAAAGAAAATAAATTAAGACCCTTTAAACATGCCGTCATGGCTTTGTTTCACCCTCAGTAAACTTTTATCATTGTTGCTCACACAGACTAATCTGAAGGATGATACCACATCTTTCTTTCTTCTGCTGGGTTATTGCACCAGGCTGACTTAATTGGTTGATGTAGGATATTTCACCACCAGTGGGTAATTTGACCTGAATTTAAAGCCTGATGTGGTCTGTGATGAAATGTTTGGATGTGAAATAGGATACACGTTAAATGCCACAGTTTACTTATATCTATAACAATATACTGAATTGTGTGTATCGAGGCTGGCAAGTTGGTAATAGCAGTGTAGATAAATGCACTAACAAATGATGGAAAATTAGCATTTCCTATTTGATAAAAACAATTACGGATGGCATATCCCACTAGATTTTGTACTGTGTTATATACACAGTGAAACATACAGCCAAGGGTTCCCGATGGGCATGACAGTGCACTCGCTGAGCCATCAATAAATAATAATAAAAATAATTATAAATCAGAATTCAGTCAGCTCAGAACTTGCTGGTAACAATGCCCTAATGCACGTTCATGCCAAAAATCAAGGTTCTAATGTCAACGGTTCTCCTTATTTTGCCGACGAAAGGATTCGGATGGACTGACTGACTGACTGCCTCACTGACTCACTCATTACCGGACAATTTGCGATCTGTAGCCTACTTCGTAGGATACATCGCTTGTCTCTCTTTGCTTGTAAAACGTTATGATGTTATAGAGGTCTCTTTCATTCAAGTTTTAGTTAATGTATCATTTTACATGACGTCATACTACGTCGGATGAATGAGTGAGGACCACTATAACGTCATTACTTTCCAATAACAATGAAGGCAATCGATGACGTTTTCGAAAGTTGTGGCTCTCGTTCTTTGGTGGAATATATTCAATCTAGTTAAACCAAGATGGTATATCAGGGAATGTTCCGTGATATTATATCGGAGTTTACTGAGATTAGTATATGTTTTGACTTATATACTCGGAAGAAGAAAATAATCCACAGAACTATTACCACACATGGCAGTGTGACTAACGTCACAGGACCTACGAAGTACAGTAGGCATTAGGACTCGAACGCGAACTGAACTCTTGGAAATCCCCACCCCCAGTTGAAATCCTGCCTATATTAAGATGGGCACCGCCCAAGTCAGAATCGCCAGTGATTTTCATCAAAAATCACCAGAAATTTTCATCAAAAGTAGGTCAGCTCAGAACTTGTTGGTAACAGTCTCCTAATGCGCCTTCATTCCAAAATAAATAACGATCGCCGATTTAATTTTACAATTTTTTAATTAAAGGAAACAGATTGAATAATATAGGTTCAGTAGATTTCAAGCTTTACGTGTGAAAATACATCTACATGACTTTAATGGTTTTCAGTGCCCTTGTACAGGATCAAAACAACTTTTTGAATCACATTATTTTCCCAACAATACAACAAATTTTTATATATAGTACTATAGTAGAAAGGTAGCATTTATGTAGTTTACGGTAATTCAACTCAAGACCAACACCTTCTATGCACAAGATAATATTCTATGTCATTCTCCTGAGCATAACCGGTACAAAGACGAATAAATAGCGTCTCTACATCACGTTGTTATCTAATATATGAGACAACACATTTTGGGCATCGGCAATCTGATGAATGTACTATTCCGGTTTTCTTGTTTCACATTATATTCTATGGCGGTTGATCGGTGATTTTCTTCATTGATAAACGTTAAACCACCTCAGCTTCGTTATGGAAACAGCGCTGATTGTTTGAGGGTATATGCAGTAGTTAAGATTAACCTCAGTAATAGGGCCATGTGGCATACAGTGGGGCAGGGTATTTTTAGCTGTGGGTAATTTGACCTGAATTTGAAGGCTCAAACCTGATGTGGCCAATGTGAAATAGGATACACGTTAAAGGCTACAGTTCACATATATCTATAACAATATACTGAAGTGTTAATTATCAATCTAATTTTAATCAGAATTATTTCAGATCAGAACTTGCTGGTAGCAATGCCCTAATGCACGTTCATGCCAAAAATCAAGGTTCTAATGTCAACGGTTCTCCTTATTTTGCCGACGAAAGGATTCGGATGGACTCACTCACTCATTACCGGACAATTTGCGATCTGTAGCCTACTTCGTAGGAACATAAACAACTATAACTAAAAAGGCCTTGATTTCTGACATTTTAGCAGAACATTGAAAAGCTTTGCAGTTCACCATTAAGATCGCTTCGTCTCGCTGAAATTAGCGTCGATAAAGTTATTGAACAAGTTTACACAATATAGTTCCTCTTTTTATGCAGTTATATCTATCCATCTGTCCAGTTTTGACAATAGGCATTGTTCACTTCACCAGTCATTTATTGGAGAAGAGATCGTTTAGCTGACGGAGGGACAAGTTGACAAGACGCCACTTCCATGATCAGCTGTTGTCAAGAATCGCTTGAAGACTGTACTTGAATGATTCATTTGGTTATTTGAAATATGTACATTACAAGTACAATGAGTACGTAAGTGGGTAGGCGTGCACTGAACAATATCTGTATAACAATGGCACCAGATGGTATCATGTTACTACATGGCGTAATTCATACACACCAAGTGTTGTATTTCACATAAACATTTCCTATTATCGAAACTTTTCATTCTCATATATGAAAACGGAAATATATAAACAACGTCAGAGGTTAACCTCAAATACGTAATATAGTCTTAACGATTTCCGCATTTTTGAACAACTATCCCGGGAAAGTAAATTCACATCAATTTCAATTGAATATTACATTCATAAAAGCTGATAGTGAAAGGAGAGGACGACAGACACACAACCCATTAATAACAACCGACTAATACCCACACTCTGTAATCTATTCTAATGAAGTGCCTCAAATATTTGAACATTTGTCTGATAAGCATGAGCAGTGTGACCAACGTCACAGGACCTACGAAGTACAGTAGGCATTAGGACTCGAACGCGAACTGAACTCTTGGAAATCCCCACCCCCAGTTGAAATCCTGCCTATATTAAGATGGGCACCGCCCAAGTCAGAATCGCCAGTGATTTTCATCAAAAATCACCAGGAATTTTCATCAAAAGTAGGTCAGCTCAGAACTTGTTGGTAACAGTCTCCTAATGCGCCTTCATTCCAAAAATAAATAACGATCGCCGATTTAATTTTACAATTTTTTAATTAAAGGAAACAGATTGAATAATTTAGGTTCAGTAGATTTCAAGCTTTACGTGTGAAAATACATTTACATCTCTTTAATGGTTTTCAGTGCCCTTGTCCAGGATCAAAACAACTTTTTGAATCACATTATTTTCCCAACAATACAACAAATTTTTATTCCTACGAAGTAGGCTACAGATCGCAAATTGTCCGGTAATGAGTCATTCAGTCAGTCAATCCATCCGAATCCTTTCGTCGGCAAAATAAGGAGAACCATTGACATTAGAACCTTTATTTTTGGCATGAACGTGCATTAGGGCATTGTTACCAGCAAGTTCTGATCTGAAATAATTCTGATTAAAATTAGATTTATAATTAACACTTCAGTATATTGTTAAAGATATATGTAAACTGTAGCCTTTAACGTGTATCATCCAAACATTTCATCATTGACCACATCAGGCTTCAAATTCAGGTCAAATTACCCACTGCTGCTAAAAATACCCTGTCATTGATCCACTTTCCACTGTATGCCACATGGCCCTATTACTGAGGTTAATCTTAACGTGCATCTGGGACAATTCCACAATTGCCCGACAGCATAGGCCTACTGCATATACCCTCAAACAATCAGCGCTGTTTGCATAACTTAAATTGTTAAACCATATCATTGAAATAATATAGCAGAAAACATTGATGTGAGTTATGATATGTACACTATGACCAAAGACATGTTCATAATGTGCTAATCGGATAGTTAGGACAATCATTACTTTGCATCAGAGAGTGTGTGACTTGGATTCAAGGGTTAAGACTTTGGCGGGAAATACAATTTTGACAGCAGAAATATGACCCCGCCATTTGCTGATTAGAGCGATAAAACAGGGTAGGCTAAATGGACCCTTTTCAATGCAGTATTTCTTGGCATGGATGTGAAAATATGAGGACATACTTTGGGGTTTTTTTGTACCTCTTGAATATTGACTATATATCACACTTGGATATAATTTGAACAAAAAATTACATGTGTAAACAAAATATGTCTAAATTTCTCTTGTCATTTCACAAATCTTGATCCATTTTGATTCCTTGATTAGGGGATACAGAATCACTGCCACGGAGTGTGTTAGTATGTCACAGCAATGCAATTCCGATTCACACAACGAAGCTGAGGTGGTTTAACGTTTATCAATGAAGAAAATCACCGATCAACCGCCATAGAATATAATGTGAAACAAGAAAACCGAAATAGTACATTCATCAGATTGCCGATACCCAAAATGTGTTGTCTCATATATCTAGATAACAGCGTGATGTAGAGACGCTATTTATTCGTCTTTGTACCGGTTATGCTCAGGAGAATGACATAGAATCATTATTATCTTGTGCACAGAAGGTGTTGGTCTTGAGTTGAATTACCGTAAACTACATAAATGCTACCTTTTCTACTATAGTACTATATATAAAAATTTGTTGTACTGTTGGGAAAATAATGTGATTCAAAAAGTTGTTTTGATCCTGGACAAGGGCACTGAAAACCATTAAAGAGATGTAAATGTATTTTCACACGTAAAGCTTGAAATCTACTGAACCTATATTATTCAATCTGTTTCCTTGAATTAAAAAATTGTAAAATTAAATCGGCGATCGTTATTTATTTTGGAATGAAGGCGCATTAGGAGACTGTTACCAACAAGTTCTGAGCTGACCTACTTTTGATGAAAATTTCTGGTGATATTTGATGAAAATCACTGGCGATTCTGACTTGGGCGGTGCCCATCTTAATATAGGCAGGATTTCAACTGGGGTTGGGGATTTCCAAGAGTTCAGTTCGCGTCCGAGTCCTAATGCCTAATGTACTTCGTAGGTCCTGTGACGTTAGTCACACTGCCATGTATATAGTACTATAGTAGAAAGGTAGCATTTATGTAGTTTACGGTAATTCAACTCAAGACCAACACCTTCTATGCACAAGATAATAATGATTCTATGTCATTCTCCTGAGCATAACCGGTACAAAGACGAATAAATAGCGTCTCTACATCACGTTGTTATCTAGATATATGAGACAACACATTTTGCGTATCGGCAATCTGATGAATGTACTATTCCGGTTTTCTTGTTTCACATTATATTCTATGGCGGTTGATCGGTGATTTTCTTCATTGATAAATGTTAAACCACCTCAGCTTCGTTGTGTGAATCGGAATTGCATTGCTGTGACACACCAACACACTCCCTGGCAGTGATTCTGTATGCCCTAATCAAGGAATCAAAATGGATCAAGATTTGAAATGACAAGAAAAATTTAGACATATTTTGTTTACACAAGTAATTTTTTGTTCAAATTATATCCAAGTGTGATATATAGTCAATATTCAAGAGGTACAAAAAAAACCCAAAGTATGTCCTCATATTCCTACGAAGTAGGCTACAAATCGCAAATTGTCCGGTAATGAGTCAGTCCATACGAATCCTTTCGTCGGCAAAATAAGGAGAACCGTTGACATTAGAACCTTGATTTTTGGCATGAACGTGCATTAGGGCATTGTTACCAGCAAGTTCTGAGCTGATCGAATTCTGATGAAAATTTGATTTATAATTAATTTATTATTATTTATTGATGACTCGAGTGCACTGTCATGCCCATCAGGAACCCTTGGCTGTATTCTTCTCTGTGACTTTTAAGCGCCTGGGACTAACTTCGGCCGCTCAGCACTAAAGCAAAAAAAAAAAATGATGCGCCCAGCTCTCGAAAATATCAGTAACTTTAATGGTACTTGCCAAAATATGTCGGCATTATACGTTTCAAGGTAGCTCCGCCATGTTTTCCCTAATAGTCCACGACATGCTTCCCGAACATCTGCCGTAAATTGTTGGAAATATTCGGGAACCCTCGTGATCATGCTGGTCGCTGTTAGCCGGTGGTATTGCGGAAGGCTACCGAAATCCCAGAATCTCGCGTCAGGCGAGCTGTATATGCCACGATGCATGAAGGAAGCAAATCATTTGATCGGAGAATGGAGGTTGTTATTTCGTCTGCTGCGAAGTTTTACCGAGCCACGAATATCACTTGACGTGTATTTTATAAATCAATGTCATGAAGCGCCAAGCAACTTTGAAAAACTTCTTCTCACAGAAGCGTCAGAGGTCCAATGAAGGTAAATCTTTTGTTGGCTTTCGGTGATCGTTCATGCCAAGAAAACTGTGGTCCGTTTTGCCCCAGCGTTTTATCGCATTTAATGAGTATCAGTTACCACAACCGAGTCCTGTCCGGCTAAAAATACCCTGTCATTGTTCCACATTCCACTATGCCACATGGCCCTATTACTGAGGTTAATCTTAACGTGCTTCTGGGACAACTCCACAGCTCTGAAAATGATTCTTGTCCGAGAGCATAGGGCTACTGCATATACCCTCAAACAATCAGCGCTGTTCCCATAACTTAAATTGTTAAACCATATCATTGAAATAACATGAGCAGTGTGACTAACGTCACAGGACCTACGAAGTAGAGTAGGCATTAGGACTCGAACGCGAACTGAACTCTTGGAAATCCCCACCCCCAGTTGAAATCCTGCCTATATTGAGATGGGCACCGCCCAAGTCAGAATCGCCAGTGATTTTCATCAAAAATCACCAGGAATTTTCATCAAAAGTAGGTCAGCTCAGAACTTGTTGGTAACAGTCTTCTAATGCGCCTTCATTCCAAAATTAAATAACGATCGCCGATTTAATTTAACCATTTTTTAACTAAAGGAAACAGATTGAATAATAAAGGTTCAGTAGTTTTCAAGCTTTACGTGTGAAAATACATTTACATCTCTTTAATGGTTTTCAGTGCCCTTGTCCAGGATCAAAACAACTTTTTGAATCACATTATTTTCCCAACAATACAACAAATTGTTATATATAGTACTATAGTAGAAAGGTAGCATTTATGTAGTTTACGGTAATTCAACTCAAGACCAACACCTTCTATGCACAAGATTCTATGTCATTCTCCTGAGCATAACCGGTACAAAGAGGAATAAATATCGTCTCTACATCACGTTGTTATCTAGATATATGAGACAACACATTTTGGGCATCGGCAATCTGATGAATGTACTATTCCGGTTTTCTTGTTTTCACATTATATTCTATGGCGGTTGATCGGTGATTTTCTTCATTGATAAACGTTAAACCACCTCAGCTTCGTTATGGAAACAGCGCTGATTGTTTGAGTTGAGGGTATATGCAGTACTTAACATTAACCTCAGGGCCATGTGCCATACACTGGGACAGGGTATTTTTAGCTGTGGGTAATTTGACCTGAATTTGAAGGCTCCAGCCTGGTGTGGCCAATGTGAAATAGGATACACGTTAAAGGCTACAGTTTACATACACAATGTATATCTATAACAATATACTGAAGTGTTAATTATCAATCTAATTTTAATCAGAATTATTTCAGATCAGAACTTGCTGGTAACAATGTTCATGCCAAAAATCAAGGTTCTAATGTCAATGGTTCTCCTTATTTTGCCGACGAAAGGATTCGGATGGACTGACTGACTGACTCACTCACTCATTACCGGACAATTTGCGGTCTGTAGCCTACTTAGGAATATAGCAGAAAACATTGCTGTAAGTTATGATATGTACACTATGACCAAAGACATGTTCATAATGTGCTAATCGGATAGTTAGGACAAACATGCATCAGAGAGTGTGTGACTTGGGTTCAAGGGTTAAGATTTTGGAGGGAAATATAATTTTGACAGCAGAAATATGACCCCGCCATGTGCTGATTAGAGCGCTAAAACAGGGTAGGCTAAATGGACCCTTTTCAATGCAGTATTTTTTGGCATGTGTTGTTGTTCTAAAACGTCAGCTTCCAAAAAATATTTTAATTATATCTATATTAAAAGCACACATGCATGTGTGCGCTCGCTCGTACGTCGTAATCAGTCTATTAGATCTACATGTACTATGAGATATCTATAATATGGCTAGTTTAACAGTAGGCCTACACTTGAATCCAGTATTAAACTGGAGATTCCTGAGTAATCTATTTTTAGCCTAACTTACATTGTAATGTTGACACACATTCCGATACCACACACATTCCAATGGTATCCGTTTTCACTCATTTGCTGGTCTTGGAATTTCGTTGAGATTGAAGGCATATTATACTGCACGTTTTATATATCCAGCCTATACAACATTGCATCATTTCTTCAGTTCAGTCATTAGTTAAAAAATGTTCTACCTCAAAAAGAAATAAAAAATGGCTGGATTTAATGAGAGAAATGACTAAATTTAAACACAACAATGACCCTATTATATGTTATTACTGAAGAAATCGATAATAAAATCATCGTTGTGTTTTAAATTCAGTAACCTATAACCAGTTGTTTATTTTGTTCGTGTGTGCTTTATTGTTCATTGATTATTATTATGTACTCTCTTCAGATGAGGTACCTTGAAGTTGAATGCCAAATAAATATATCCATGGAGAATGGCTCTCTAGTGATGCCTGATTTGATTCTTGCATTCTAACAAATCTCTGATCTTGATCTTTCTCACTTCAAATTTGTGTTTCTTATCCAGTTTCCTGTCTTATTTAGGACTACAAACATTTACTTCTCAACTGCTCTGACAGAGCATCATTCCCTACGCTAATTTAAGAAAAATCGCCTAATGCCGAGAAGGGGGGGGGGGGGGTTCCCCGCTCTCTCGGACTCTCCCCCCCAACACTTCGTGCTGTACTGCTGGGCTGATCATTCTCCAGGGTAATAGAAACTGAGGGCGATAATAGTTGCTACGCTAATGACTCACCAGCGGTGACATCTGGAAAAGTTAATAGTTCCCACTGTCAATTAGAGACGCTATATAAATTCTCTCATGGTAGCACACAGGCCCCCAAGTCATCTCTCGAGTACACACTTAAATTATCTCAAACCCTATTTCGTAGGTCCAGTGACGTTAGTCACACTGCCATGTTTTCACATCCATGCCAAGAAATACTGCATTGAAAAGGGTCCATTTAGCCTACCCTGTTTTATCGCTCTAATCAGCAAATGGCGGGGTCATATTTCTGCTGTCAAAATTGTATTTCCCTCCAAAGTCTTAACCCTTGAATCCAAGTCACACACTCTCTGATGCAAAGTAATGATTGTCCCAACTATCCGATTAGCACATTATGAACATGTCTTTGGTCATAGTGTACATATCATAACTCACATCAATGTTTTCTGCTATATCATTTCAATGATATGGTTTAACAATTTAACTTATGCAAACAGCGCTGATTGTTTGAGGGTATATGCAGTAGGCCTATGCTGTCGGGCAATTGTGAATTGTCCCAGATGCACGTTAAGATTAACCTCAGTAATAGGGCCATGTGGCATACAGTGGAATGTGGATCAATGACAGGGTATTTTTAGCCGGACAGGACTCGGTGGTGGTAACTGATACTCATTACATGCGATAAAACGCTGGAGCAAAACGGACCACAGTTTTCTTGGCATGATGATCAAAGTTACTTTATCTAGTTAAATTCTACCCAAAGAAAATAAATTAAGACCCTTTAAACAGCCGTCACGGCTTTGTTTCACCCTCAGTAAACTTTTATCATTGTTGCTCACACAGACTAATCTGAAGGATGATACCACATCTTTCTTTCTTCTGCTGGGTTATTGCACCAGGCTGACTTAATTGGTTGATGTAGGATATTTCACCATCAGTGGGTAATTTGACCTGAATTTGAAGCCTGATGTGGTCAATGATGAAATGTTTGGATGTGAAATAGGATACACGTTAAAGGCTACAGTTTACATATATCTATAACAATATACTGAAGTGTTAATTATAAATCTAATTTTAATCAGAATTATTTCAGCTCAGAACTTGCTGTTAACAATGCCCTAATGCACGTTCATGCCAAAAATCAAGGTTCTAATGTCAACGGTTCTCCTTATTTTGCCGACGAAAGGATTCGGATGGACTGACTCACTGACTCATTACCGGACAATTTGCGATCTGTAGCCTACTTCGTAGGAACAAGTTAAGGTCTCATTGTGAGTATATTTGATGTTGCTCGAGCATCAAGTGCTATATATTCATTATGTAGCCATGGAACATCTTTTGTTTTTAGTCAAGAATTCGAAGTTTTTTTCTATTATCTGAATTCAGACTGGAAATGAGGTCTGAGATGGGTGGTTTTATTTAATATTTTAGCAGTGTGGGCGTTCACGAGACATATCCCGTTGTCAATGTGAACAATGGATACGCCCGGGCCGCTGTCTCGCCGCATGTCGCTTTCAATTTCGATTTCGGGTCTCGCGTGAGATCACGATCTTTTAGGCACAGCCTCATTCTCACTGACACTGAACTCATACAGCCTCATTCTCACTGACACTGAACTCATACAGCCTCATTCTCACTGACACTGAACTCATATACAGCCTCATTCTCACTGACACTGAACTCATATACAGCCTCATTCTCACTGACACTGAACTCATATACAGCCTCATTCTCACTGACACTGAACTCATACAAACAATGGCCACAGGAATGTGCACTCATCTACCTCAAGTTTACTGCTCGGAATGCCGAAATTCGAGGCTCCACAGAGCGCAAGATGGCGGGCGCAAGGATGACCCTGACCTTTGCATATATCCATCGTACCCGCATATAAGCAGTCTGAAACCTGTCCCTAGCTAAATATAACTGCGGCAACTTGCATTTTCTCTGTTTTTATCCAGTCATGTCTCACTGTTGAATCTGACACCTTACTGCCAAGTGTAAATACGAATCATGCAATCATTCAGATATACCCTAAGATGGTGTCCCATTAGACATGTGACGTTATCATTTTTGGTGCTGTTGTCAACACATGCTGGTGGCTATTCATTCTACTACTGTGGTAAATTTAGAGAAATGGGAGTAATAATGTATACCAATCATTACTGATAAATTCAAGACAGAATCACCTGGATTTTCCTCTAATATTTGAAGGACGTTTGTAAAAAACTAGTCATTTTGGGCAGTCAAAATCCATGGTTGATCAGACTGATTTAGCTCTCTTTAGTTTTTCTCCTCTTCTC
Organism: Hanleya hanleyi; assembly: GCA_036873755.1. Lineage (NCBI taxonomy): Eukaryota > Metazoa > Mollusca > Polyplacophora > Lepidopleurida > Hanleyidae > Hanleya > Hanleya hanleyi. Next base: position 59,250 of record JAVTVY010019443.1, on the reverse strand, counting down.
TGTTTCTATTTTAACCCTATTTGGCCTGGGCGATTTGGGGTGTACCGCAGCCTGGGAGGGGGGGGGGGGGGGGGGGGAAAGTGCTCCCCCCCTATATATTTTCGCTATCGCTAAGGCTAGAGGACTGAAACTTACCACACTATATCTTTGGGTCAATACTCTACAAGAAAATTTTAAAAAATCCAATATGACCGCCTTGATGACGTCATTGTGACGTCATTTTCAAAAAGAGCATTTTTGGACGATTTTTCGATCAAAATCTTCAAAAAAAATTATTTTTGTTTTTTCTTCGCAAAAACTGCATGATAAATTAGTAAATAATAATTTGATATAAAATAAAATAAGTTTTACCCACTTTTCCGAACAGAAAAGCAAAAAATTTGAAGAAATATGACGAAAACATCACTTTTTGGTACCCCACATGGCCGCCATTTTGAATTTACACATGATCCTCTACTCGTGAGGTTATGCAAATAGGCTCAAAATGACCCCAATATGATAACCTATGATGCATAGAATCGCGTTGAATCAACATGCTGAATTTTTGCGTAATTTCTGAAGAAATATGGCGAAAACATCACTTTTCTGGTACCTCACATGGTCGCCATTTTGAATTTATCCATGATCCTCTGCTCGGGGGGTTATGCAAATAGGCTCAAATGATAATCTAAAAAGTCACGGACATTCAGCTCTCAATTTTTTGTCGTTCCGGAGATACGAGCAAAAAACCAACAGGGGGCGGAAAGTGCCCCCCAGGCCAGGTAGGGTTAAGTGTCATCATCAGGCCACGAAGTGCGTCCTGTAATTTCAATATGTTCTACATTCAAAAGCAATCCTATATTGTCCTATTTTCTGAGTTTAGTCCAAATACGCTGGCCACAGTACTGAAACGACAAGGATGATTATAGGTGAAGGCAGCAGTACATTTGTCGTATAACTGATGATAGGTCATTCGGTTATTTTCCTTTTCAAGCACAGCGTGGTTTAAACCAGACGTCTGTATCGTTACCCGAAAATGGGAGATTTTCTGCCTGTGAATGATAGGTATGGTTGTTGGTGTCCAGTCATGTTTTGGTCACTAGATATCGTACTGCATCGACACCAAATCTCGGGTTATTACTATTAGAACTTAACAAAGATTTTACACATTTTGTGGCGTTGTTCCAGTTGATCTGTGTGAGCAGCAGTCCACTATATGTCCAGTACCATGGAAAAATATTATGACAAAACAGGATGATATCATGGATTAAACTGTAAATAACGAACACTTGGGGAACTTACTTCCTGTTGGAAATATCACAGATCCAATTATCTGTCAATTTCCATTCAGTTCATGTGTATTTAATACAAAATATGAATGAATATGTGCTTGTTTTGTGTCTATCTTGTACTGCAGCAGATCATTGTATTACACGAGGATCAAGTGACAGTAGGCGTAAAATATGGTCAGCTCGAACTAACGTGAACTTCGTGGTCATCATCGGCGTGAGTATCGACTCGGAGAGCATGTCTTTAATATATCTATGCATATGACAATTTGTCCATTTCTTCAAATGAGTGACCGGGTGATCTGCAAATAAGGAATGGCGGTATATTTCCTCACCAGTGACTGCTTTACCACGTTTAGCTATGGATAATTGAGCGCCCACTATGCCGGGTGTTTCCATGCGTATATAGTAGAAAGAACATGATGCGATCTAATAAATCGCCAAATGCGCTACTGCCTCAAGAAATGCTAGCTACAATGGACTGTCACCATATTTACATACAATTGTCCATTACCTCATTTTTGCATTGCTGTAATTATCTGGCTACAATCAGACGTCATCCCACCTACAGACGACTGTAACACGACAAATGTACTGCTGCCTTCACCTTGTCGATTCAGTACTGTGCTGGACCACACACTTCCACAAACAGATTCAGAATATGTTAGCAATGCATATATATTTATCAAATTTCATCTTATAATTTGTTCTATATTATCATGGCGATCACTTGAAGCCATGCACACAGATTTACCATGTGTTTCTTTCAAGGCATCCCACGAGCTGTTTTGCGATAAAGCTTCGCCATGTTATCGTTACCCGCTATAGCATGGGGCTATAAAATCAAACTCGATCAGAACATCAGACATCGTTTCAGAGGGTATTTTGGACCGATGTTTGGAAATAAACGTCTGCCTCTCAAATATATTTAATATGATTGAAAATCATTATTTCGGGTATAATGAAATCGATCTGAAACAAGCAATATGCGAACAATGTACTGAAACGAAAAACAGAAACTAGATATAGTCGATCTAATACGACAGAGGAGACTGTTAAGTCGTTCTAATTTCATTTTGCAAAAAATTATCAGTCTTGTGGCAAGATATACATATACTCTTTTGGAGGGAAAAAATCCGTTCTAAGTCGTTCTATTGTTTTTTTACGGGAACAAAATTTCGTGTTAGCTACCAGGTGGCACCAGACAGCCTAGGAAGTGATGAAAAACCTTTCCCGTGTGTTCATAATTATAAATCTAGTACGCTAAATGCTAATTTTTTTAAACGAAGAGAAATTCACATCTGTCCAAATCCAGTACGTTTTCGCCAGAGAATTGAAACCAATACAGGATGATCATATATTTTGATATCTCTGCCTGGCATTCTCACCCTATCAAAACCTGTATGGACTAAATTAACCACACAGAAGAATCCCAATTTCCTTGACACTCACTGCAGCCCAAAACATGCGCATTCAGCAAAGTCTATGTATGCATTTGACTTTGGTGAGTGAAAATAGGGATATAATGGGAAAGTAAAATTTTAAACATTAATATCTGACCTTGTCGGTATAATTATAAAATGTAGCCATTGTCTCTGTGAAAGTTCATTCGTCAATGGAAGTAATGTATAGGCGTCAGATCCGACATTCCGTATTCAGCCGTCCTTCAATAATAAACAAACAATTTAGCACTGGTGACCACACTTTGCTATATCCATTCATCTCAATCACATCAAGTGATCGTACTCCAAGTTTGAAGTCAGTCGGTTCATTATCCATAAGCAGCCATATTATTCGGATTACAAATGTTCCATATACATGTATGGCAAATCCAAGATGGCGGTAGCGGCCATATTTGATCATGCTCTCATGAAACTATATGAATTAAGACACTCCTCCAGATTGAAATCAAACGATAAATCTTTTCGAAAATGTTCTCCACGGCCTCGACGAAACCACTCTTCAAAATCTGAAACCAATCGATACAGGCTACTGCACAGAAAAAAATATTTCATGTACTTGTAGTGGAAGTCTATTAGTTGACGGTTGACGGCCATATTTGATGACATCTCGGTTTAAAGCAATACCAACCTTGCTCTCACCTATTTGAAATCATTCCCTAAATTTGAAATTATTCGATATCCTATCAAAAGATCCTGTAAGCGACAAAAATATTACGGAATCAAGGAATTACGAAAAATACCCTGGTATCCCCAGGGGTCTTTAAAAAATGTTAAGAGACAGTTGACACGTCTATTTGGAGGTCATGTGTGAGAAACAAAGCCAGACATCAGAAAGCCGGGTAACGAAGTTCTGGCGCCGTTTGAGAGGACCGCTACTCTTATGATAACCAAGCAGTGGATATAGCATCGACAAGACTGCATCCATTCTCGGCCTAAAAGATTAAACCATAATCTCTATGGCAGATATATTATAAAGTGTATTAGGCTGTGTAATGCCTTTAACATTTCGCAAATTTTCGTACTTAAATATTGTACTGAGTGAACAGTCTGTTTCAGGATTGTTGGAATAAGTCCAATATAAACAGCTATATATATGATTTAACCTGATATGGAAGCGTTGCTGGGGGTATGTCTGTTTGGAAGTTAAGTACATGCGAGGCCGGTGCCAGTTCCGACCCACCAAAGTGAAATTTTAATCTGTTTCAAAAGGAAATGGTTTGATTGGCAACATAATTATCATGGTCGCGATACAATTGTCTATAGAATTTATCAACTAAGTAACTTAGTTGCATGGGGATGAACTAAACTGTACGCAATATAAGATTACATTTCTTAATGAGAGGCGTCATTTCCGACTCATTGTCATCAGGTCCGATCCAGTCTCGTTTTGAAATTGACCTTTGGCCCAGAAATATACAACTGTAAACCCAAAATAGGGTTGTAGCTGGATATTTCGTTTTGCATGTCTTCATCTCATAAGTGAACATTTGCGTTAAAGAATGCGGATTGGGGGTGATAGTGATATGGTCGAGCTGATCATATTGGCAAGATGGATTGGGCATTGGAATATCTCTGATGCTTTATAAGAGAATACTCACTCGAAAAAACATCAAATCACTGGTACTTTTATTATTTACCTCTGAATAGCAGAATAAAGGAAAGGAATGCTAATCAGCACTCGAGTTACGAATTTACGTAGTGAACGCTGCATTCGCAAGACCTTTTCAGGCCATGGTATGACCCAGCTTGGCCATCCATGGATGACGGTGGTTCGAAACTGGCTCTGTCAGTTGATGTCAACGATGAGCGGGTAGCCTTTAGAGGGGCACTCGAGTGAATAAATTTATGACAAATAGTAGTACCATATAAAAATTATATATGTGAAACAAAATATCAAAACTTTGATTGAACGCGCTGGTAGACCACACTCTTTTTTCATGACGGCGAGTCATGATGATTGTACTTAGACCGATGTAGCCGGTCTATGGAGTGGATCTGCAAAGCTATCTCCTAACAAGACCAATGAATGCATAATGTAATTTAATAATGATTGGACGGATACAACTTGTTCGAATACACCAAATGTTTCAAGATGTCGCGTGATCTTGGTTGTGACAAGAAGCAATGTTTTGGGAAGTGGGTCGGAACTGACACTGGATCGGAACTGGCGACGTGACTGTATATTGATGTATAAGTGGTATATTTTGGGCAGAATCGTGATTTAGTGTTATTAGTTATTCAACTAAACAATTATTTTACGGTTAAGAATATTAAGACATGGGAGGCCTTATAAATTGGTTCGGATACTGACGTGCCTATTTCCAGAAACTTCGGGCTTCAACTGTGCTTGCCATAACCGAATAGTTTATTCAAATTCTCTTTGCCTATTTTTCTAGTCAACGGGATCAATGTAGCAATGCATTCATTACCAACTATATATATATATATAGTGTACAACTATATACATAGTGTACAAATGTATATATAGTGTACAACTGTATACATAGTGTACAAATGTATATATAGTGTACAACTGTATACATAGTGTACAAATGTATATATAGTGTACAACTGTATATATAGTGTACAAATGTATATATAGTGTACAACTGTATACAGTGTACAAATGTATATATAGTGTACAACTGTATACATAGTGTACAAATGCATATATAGTGTACGACTGTATACATAGTGTACAAATGTATATATAGTGTACAACTGTATACAGTGTACAAATGTATAGTGTACAACTGTATATATAGTGTACAAATGTATATATAGTGTACAACTGTATACAATGTACAAGTGTATATATAGTGTACAACTGTATACGTAGTGTACAAATGTATATATAGTGTACGACTGTATACATAGTGTACAAATGTATATATAGTGTACAACTGTATACAGTGTACAATTTTATATATAGTGTTCAAATGTATACATAGTGTGCCACTGTATATATAGTGTACAACTGTATACATAGTGTACAACTGTATATATATAGTGTACAACTGTATACATAGTGCACAACTGTATATATAGTGTAATTTAGCATATTATCAATGTTTTATGTTAGACTATTTTCAACGATATACACAAATTGTCGGTTCAAAATTCGCTATTAACTGAACCTCTTCAAGGTGAATGGTCTTATCCTAATATAAGCAATTTCCGTACCAAAATAGAGTTGTGAGCGAGATTGGGAGACGTGAAGCAGAACACTCAATATGCTGCTTAATGTTACTTTAATTTACACTCCGACACAACACGGAATTTGTGGATTAGCGTCCCCACTGTCAATCGTGTATTCCTCAAGTTTACAGAGCTTAGCGAAATTTTACAGTCTCTTACCAGGAATGACTGGACAAAGAATAGCCTAAATCAACCCTCTTGGAAACTTCAAGAATGCCACAAAACATCTTGTCTGACTCCGTCGTGAGGAAACGTTTGCTGGTTAATTTGAAGCTGTAAGGCACCCCAATGTGTGGCATCTTTATAACGCTTGAAGAAATGTCAACTGAAACATATGAAACTTTCAGCCTCAAACCTTCATCACAGTAAAAGGTTAACTCTGTGACCAGGAATAGGGTATCATTAACTATAATATAGTTATCTTGATATTATATCCGTCATATGCCATTGAGAGATTTTCAGAAAAACATAAGAAACTACGAATATATCAAAATAAATTCTGGTCCCAAACAGTCGCTCTCATTAAATTATTCAACTACCGTATACATTCTTGGTCGAGGTGATGAGGAAAATTTTCCATGAAGCAAAGTTTGAGGTCAAACATCGCCTTGTCCGACTATAGGGTAGGATAGAGGAAATACAATTAACGTTTAAATCCTGAAATTCATCTTTTCAGGTACAATCAACCTCGCTTCGTGCTCCAGCTGGACGGTTCCTCGTGCTGCAGGCACGTGATAGTTTACTTTCGCGCCACTATGGAAACATTTACCTGATCGTCTGCTTGTTTGAATACAGCGAAAGTCTGCTCGAGGCAGAGTGGATCTGGCGTACCTGTCTTCCTACTGCATCACCCCTGTTCCTTCTCTCTTTGTTCTATTCATTGATGAAATCCTTCTGGTATGTTATTCATGTCCTTATTAAGACGGCTGTTTGTTTTTATTATCACCGTCCTTGTTTGTTTTCCACTACGGATGAGGTTGAAATATGTTTCGCATGCAAGGAGATGCTCGTCATATTTGGCTCACTCAATCCCTGTGTATAAGTGGTAATCAAGTGCAATGAGTTTCTTATATACACCGTATCATGTGAACATTCATTTTTGGTGAATTTCCTCATGAATCTGAAGGTCCGACAGTTCTTGTCGTGGCTTATCTAAATCGCTGTTGATTTTTCTCGGTTATCTCCACATACATGTATATTTTGTGAAATGATGACGCCTCTGACAAAAGAAAACGCCGAGTACAAAAAGTAGTTTGCATGTTCTACTTGAATAGAATAACAGTCCACTATTTTCGCTGTATACAATGAGATTCAAGGAAATAAATTCCTTTATGAACCGAAAATATACCAAAACTATGATGGCCGAGAAGGGAAATCGCTGTATTATGTTATGAATCCGATGCGAAGTCAGGATGCAAAGGATGAAGGCAGGATGCGAAGTCAGGATGCGAGGGACGACGGCAGGATGCGAAGCGCGAAGTCAGGATGCGAAGGGAGGATGCGGAATGCGAAGCCAGGACGCGAAGCGCGAAGTCAAGATGCGAAGTCAGGATGCGAAGGACGAAGCCAGGATGCGAAGCGCAAAGTCAGGATGCGAAGGACGAAGGCAGGATGCGAAGCGCGAAGTCAGGATGCGAAGCGCGAAGTCACAATGCAAAGACTGGAACTGGCCGCTTCTTTCTCAATTCTGATTGGTCCGTCGCAACACGCCTCCGACAAGAGAGGTCACACACTGATCAACTGAGAAAGAAACGGCCCATCACCTCACTGTGCCGGGTTGAATGGACAGTCAGGTTGGATTTTGAATCGCCCGGCAAAGGTATAAAATTGCACAAATTTACTAATTTGACGACGGGAATATATAGAGTGACAATTGTAGAATATGCTGATGTATTTTGTTTGGAGGTAAACCGTTTATTTCTCGTTTTACCCAAAGTGCGTTTCAGACCTTTGTGTATTTTTATATAAAGCATGGGGTTATATATAGCGTTTCAGACCTTGGTGTATTTTTATATAAAACATGGGGTTATATAGAGACCCCATATTTCGACACTTCCGTAATACCACCGTCCACATCCCCAAAAACTCTTTGTTTTGAGGGCCTGTGACTCTACACAGCTGACTCATCTGTTATAATCTCCTCCTTCATAGCGTTGCCTAATATTTTACGTCGCGCCTTTCTTCTGGCGTCTCTTTTTCATTGCGTTGCTTACATTTCATGTCAGGTCAGTCCATCTTTATGGCTTTGCTTCACATATGCTGTCGTCTCTTTCTCTGTGGCATTGCTTTGCTTTTACTGTCGTCTCTTTCTCCGGGTGTTACTTTACATGTGTTGTCGGCTCTGTATTCAAAGCGTTCTGCTTTACATTTTTTTGTCGTCTCTATTTATGGCGTTGTGGCACAATTCTTTTTGCTTGTTAGAATTCGTGGTGTTACCTATAACGTTGCTTTAGATTTTCTATCGATTCTTTAATCGTGACGTTGCTTTAGAATGCTGTCGGCTCTTTCTTTGTGGCATTGCTTTGCTTTTGCTGTCGTCTCTTTCTCCGGGTGTTACTTTACATGTGTTGTCGGCTCTGTATTCAAAGCGTTCTGAATACATTTTCTGTCGTCCCTATTTATGGCGTTGCGGCACATTTCTTTTTGTTTCTTAGAATTCGTGGCGTTATCTAACGCTGCTTTAGATTTTCTGTCGATTCTTTCTTCGTGACGTTGCTTTACATTTGCTGTCATCTCGTATTTCATGGCATTGCCTCACATTTCTGTTCGTCTCTTCGCGGCGTTGCTTAACCCTACCAGGTCTGAGGGGGAATCGCCTTACCGAACTTTCTATACCTTAGCCTAAAACTGAGAGTTTCAACAAGTTTCTCCAAGGTAGGGTTAACATTTGCTGTCTTCTTTACTTCCTGATATTGCTTTACATTGTCTGTCGAGTCTTTCTTTGTGACCTTTCTTTGTATATTTCTTCGTGTTTCTTCTCTCTTTCTTCGTGGAATTTTTTCGTTGTCGTCCTTCGCTGCATTATTTGCTTTGATGTCTTCCTATTCATGGCGTTACTTTATATTGTTATACTTTCAACAAGTCATGTTCATTTGCACGAACTTCAAAATAGAAAAATAGACACCGGTAAGATCTCTATGGTGGTTTGTTCTCCTCACTTCCTTCATGGCATACCGACCGCATTCACAATACATTTGCTATCGTCATTTTATGGCGTTATTTTTGCATTTATATATAGTCCGCTCTTTCATGACGTTTCGTTTCGCCGTCGTCACCTCTGACGTTGCTTCGTGTGCCATTATCTCCTTCTTGGCGTTGCTTTATTTCACTGTCGTCACAGTTCGTTCCTTCGTGACGTTGTTTAATTTCACTGTCAGCTCTTTCGTGACAGTGCTTAATTTCGCTACTGTCACCTCCTTCGTGACGTTGCTCGATTTCATTGTCGTCACCTCCTTCATGACGTTGCTTGATTTCACTTTTGCCACTTTCTTCATGACGTTGCTTGGTTTCACTGTTGTCACCTTCTTCATAACGTTGCTTGATTTCACTTTCGTCACATCCTTCATGACGTTGTTTCATTTCATTGTTGGCACATTCATTGTGTTTATTCATTTGGCTATCATCTGCTCTTCATCCATAGTAATCCTAGTTTAATTTCTCAGCTTCTAAAATGTCATTCATATTGTTTTATATGAGCATGTGTGGCACTCTCATACCCAGTAGACATTAATTTTATTTAAATAATGTACCGGTATATAGTTCAATATTTTAAAATAATATCCCATTGTTATATAGTTACCGGTATCCTAAAATAGATTTAATGATTATATGTAACCGGTGCTAGTCTTAGTCGTATGGGATGTTTTACCATCGAAGTCCTGCACACATAATTTCGAACACGCTAAGTCATGTCATTATCTGACGTAATCTAGAATACTGTATACATTCCATAATTTAATGATGGGTGGACAGCAACATCTTGAAGCATTATTAACACGGCTATGGCAGGAGATAATCACTGTACAAAAACTCACAGACAGAGTATTAGCGCTTAGTTTGAGCTTTTTTTTTTTTTTGCAAGTAAAAATTTGAATTCCAACAAAAGCTTGTCAGTCCAAGTATCTTACAACATGGAGGGTTAACCCGAGAAACAAAGCATCTATTGAAATAGTTGTAAAAAGTAGAAAATGGGATAATAGAAGACAAAACTTGTGGAAAACCTGATAATTTACTCATGTTATAACAAACAGCATACATAATCTTCTTAAAAAACATTAAAACAATCTATTGTTGTAAGGTGACAGATATGGAAAGATTTACTTAACAGAATTATCCGAAATAACATTTTAAATCTATAGTTAAACATAAACAAGGAATATCAACAAGAAACTTGTTGTTCACTTGAAAAAAATATTCATTTAAAAATATTTGTGAAAATCTATACATCATCCATGAAAGTAATTTTAACCTTGTTCCGGCGAAGGATTTGACAAGAAACCATTGTATTAAAATCATAACAAAACGTGGCCATATTGGATCTGTCTTTCAATGAAGCTCAAAGTCCAGAATGATGCTCACTCTCATTTCGGGTTTAGAAATATTTCATGTTCTTGAATGAAATAGGCATGGCAACCCACAGTGACATGATACATGTAACTGTCTTATAATTAAAATCCTTTATATGCTCAATAAGACGGTAACGTTAGGAACTACCCATAGCGAATGTCCATTTTGGAGAGATACAGCGAATTCAGAGAAAAGAATTCGGGCCAAGAATCTGCCTAATCGGTTTAACTTGGAGCTATGGGTGTAGTTCATAACTTTACAGTCTTATAGTATGGAAACCGTTTTTGTATTTATCCGTTACTTTTTATGTTAGAAAATCATTTTTATTATCAAAAATAAATCTGCGCTATTTTGGCATTTATTCAATTATTCTCGTTATGAAAAATTCCTTTTACGATATCAAAAATCCTAATTTTGATATCAAGAAGAAAATATTTTTTGATATCAAAATAAACAACGAATATATATCAAACGACTTGCCATATTATAGAGCATATAGGACATTATAAGACGCTTTAGTCAGCCCACTCTGTAGGATAGTCACAATCATTCTTCTGCAGAAGTGTCACGATTAGATAATATTTAGTGTACTGGGTATTCAGACTCTCAGTCTGTACCTATTTAAGCACGACGCCCCTAAAATGAGAGCGCTTTCATTGGTCAGCGATTCAAATTATTTAACGCATAAATCAGTTTGAGCTTTACCGCTTCATATGAGTTTCGAAGCAACCGATTTGTCCACCGCGTGTGCGCGCACACGGACTTAGTTGAGGTGGAAACCTAGCTCATAAGTCAAAGCTCAGTCGGTAGGGCACCGACGCGTTGAGCCGGGGTCATGAGTTCGAATCCCGCTGACGACCAATTTATTCTTTCTCTCTCAAAAATCATCTCATATGTATGCTCAGTGGCGGGCTATACGCCATACCAAATATCATTTCTTCATTATAAAGTCAGTTGCGCACATTGCAACCCCGAGAGAGAAGGTTGGTCATCACAGAGACAATTCACGGGTGTAATATACCTATGGGCAATCGGCAGAGCATCGGCGCGTTGAGCCGGGGTCGTGGGTTCGAATCCCGCTGACGACCAATTTATTCTTTCTCTCTCAAAAATCATTTCATAGCTCATAAGAAAGCATTCTTCACAGGACAGGACACACGCTAAGATGATCCCTATATTGTGCACGTATAAGATCATATAGAATGGTTTTCGAAGAAAACATGTGTACAAAGCTACAACTGACGTGTTTAACATGTGACAAAACAAATGTGCTAAATTATATGCATCCTCGTTAAAACCTGGGGTATCTGTATTCAAATACCCCAGGCACATGGAAATCGATCGTGAGTAGTAGGTAGAGCGCACGAAGGCCATTATTTTCCAGGGAAATAACTTGTTTTGTGGAGGTCACGTGGAGGGGGCGCCACCAGCTCATGAGACCAAAAACTACCTCCAGCACAGAAGAGTTCCAATCTAGGGGGAGGTAACTCTGGGTGACTATAGTTCCGGCAAAGGGCCCCTGGGCATGTATTCTTCCGCGGTGATGCGGTCTGGCGGTGCTGCGGTCGCGGAAAAAAGCTTCCGCGGAGAAAAAGTAGTCCCCAGACTTCAAATACGCTGCATGGTCCGATTGGGTCGAGTGAGGTATCAAAGTGAAGCATTCGTGAAGGGGCATCCAGTCATGGGTGGGTGCATGTAAAATTAGGATTTTTTCCCGAAACTATAAAAAGCGGAACACGGACTTTACCCCTAAAATAGGGGAAAACAACTATCAACCCTAGCCAAAAGGGCTAATATCGGTCCCCGGGCTTATTGGGACCTGCCTATCAAGTCAATGGGGTGGGTGCATGTAAAATTAGGATTTTTCCCCGAAACTATAAAAAGCGGAATACGGACTTTACCCCTAAAATAGGGGAAAACACCTATCAACTCTAGCCAAAAGGGCTGATATCGGTTCCGGGCTTATCGGGGCCTGCCTATCCAGTCAATGGGGTGGGTGCATGTAAAATTAGGATTTTTTCCCGAAACTATAAAAAGCGGAATACGGACTTTACCCCTAAAATAGGGGAAAACCCCTATCAACCCTAGCCAAAAGGGCTAATATCGGTCCCTGGGCTTATCGGGGCCTGTCTATCAAGTCAATGGGGTGGGTGCATGTAAAATTAGGATTTTTTCCCGAAACTATAAAAAGCGGAACACGGACTTTACCCCTAAAATAGGGGAAAACCCCTATCAACCCTAGCCAAAAGGGCTAATATCGGTCCCCGGGCTTATCGGGGCCTGCCTATCAAGTCAATGGGGTGGGTGCATGTAAAATTAGGATTTTTCCCGAAACTATAAAAAGCGGAACACGGACTTTACCCCTACAATAGGGGTCTGTATTATACAATATAAGGGAAAATGCCTGTATGGGGTATGGGGATGGTCAATTTTTTTCGTGGGCTTTACTATGGCTTGTGGGGTCTCGTTTTTCTCGTTTCGCCAAGAAAATGACAATGGGAAGGGTCCCGGAGCGAATCGGTGAAATTTTTGGGAAAAGTCACCGAGGTCTGTATATCGGCTCATACTGGCTATATGGGGGGAAGGGGTTGTCAAATTTTTTGTGGGTGTTACTATGGCTTGTGGGGTCTCGTTTTTCTCGTCTCACCAAGAAAAACGCGATGGGAGGGGTCCCGGAGCGTATCGGTGAAATTTTTGGAAAAAGTCACCGAGGTCTGCATATAGTCCATACTGGTTCAACCTGAGAAATTCACACACGTTCATTGTGATATGGGTTGTGGGGTCTCGTTTTTCACGTCTCGTCATTTAGAACACAATGGGAGGGGTCCCGGAGCGAATCGGTGAAATTTTTGGGAAAAGTACCGGGTAGGCCTGTATATAGGCCTATAGGCTGGCTATACGCGGGTATAGGTTCAACGTGGGAAATTCACACACGTTCATTGTGATATGGGTTGCTTGGATTTGTTTTTCACGTCTCGTCATTTAGAACACGATGGGAAGGGTCTCGGAGCGCAACGGTGAAATTTTTGGAAAAGTACCATATAGCCCATATAGTCCCATACTGGCTATATGGGGGTATAGGTTCAACCTGGGAAATTCACATACGTTCATTGTGATATGGGCTGTTTGGATTTGTTTTTCACGTCTCGTCATTTAGAACACGATGGGAAGGGTCCCGGAGCGAAACGGTGAAATTTTTGGAAAAAGTTCACCGAGGCCTGGGTAGGCCCATAGGCCTATACTGCATGGCTATGGGGGTATAGGCCCATACGGGGTGGACGTTTTGGGGTCTAGGTGAGCCCCTAATGATCCTATGATGTCGTATGAGGTCTTATTTTGAAGCTCTCGTGGAGGAGCATCCGACTGGACTAATGGTTCGTCCGTTTTCTATAGTCTGCGCATGCGCAGTCTGGCCGTAGTATAGAAAGCAGGCATGTTGGGGGGGTATGTGGGTGTGTGTTTGGGGTAGAGATGGACCGCTATGGGTCCGAATGGGTCGTGGAAGGTCTCAAAGTGAAGCTTGTGTGGGTTAGAGTCAGAATGGTGTGTTTTTAAGTGCAAGTCGCGTCAATCTGCGCATGCGCAGTTGGTTGTAATAAGTAAAGTGGCCATTTTGGGGCAGTACAGGAAGGTATTTGGGGTCGAGATGGACCATCCTTGGTCCGAATGCGTCCTGGGAGATGTCATGTTGTAGCTCTCGGGGTGTAGACCCCGATTTGAGGGATGTTCACGTCATCTGTGACGTCATTGGTGACGTCATCAGTACGAGTAGTAGCCAAAGTGAACATTTTGGGGCAGGGAAGGAAGGTATTTGGGGTAGAGATGGACCATCCTTGGTCCGAATGCGTCCTTAGAGGTGTCATGTTGTAGCTCTCGGGGTGTACAGCCCCATTTGAGGAATGTTCCCGTTATCTGTGGCGTCATCGGTGACGTCATCAGTACGAGTAGTAGCGAAAATGGGCATTTTAGGAAACTGCAGGAAGGTATTTGGTGTAGAGATGGACCATCCTTGGTCCGAATGTGTCGTGTGGGGTGTCATTTTGTAGCTCTCGGGGTGTAGACCCCGATTTGAGGAATGTTCACAGCATCTTTGACGTCATCGGTGACGTCATCAGTACGAGTAGTAGCGAAAGTGGGAATTTTGGGGCAGTGAAGGAAGGTATTTGGTGTAGAGATGGACCATCCTTGGTTCGAATGCGTCCTGTGGGGTGTCATCTTGTAGCCTTCGGGGTGGAGACCACGATTTTAAGGGATATCCACAGCATCTGTGACGTCATTGGTGACGTCATCAGTACGAGTAGTAGCGAAAGTGGGCATTTTGGGGCAGTGCAGGAGGGTATTTGGTGTAGAGATGGACCATCCATATCTGTCATGCGTATTATACAGTATCTGTCCTGTATTATACCAATCTTTGCTGTATTATACAATATTTGCCCTCTATTATAACATATCTGTCCTGTATTATACCAATCTTTGGTGTATTATACTATATCTGTCCTGTATCGTACCATATATGTCCTGTATTATACCAAATCTGTGCTGTATTATACAATATTTGCCCTCTATTATAACATATCTGTGCTGTATTATACCATATCTGTCCTGAATTACACCATATCTGTGCTGTATTATACAATATCTGTGCTGTATTATGCAATATCTGTCCCGTGTTATACAATATCTGTCTTGTATTATAGCAAATATGTCCTGTATTGTACCATATTTGTCCTGTGTTATACAATATATGTTCTGTATTATACCAAATCTGTGCTGTATTATACAGTATCTGTCCTGTATTATACCAAATCTGTGCTGTATTATACCATATGTTTCCTGTATTGTACCATATATGTCCTATTATACATTATATGTTCTGTATTATACAATCGGATAGCGGTTGTCGTGAATAACAACAAGTTCAGCAATGTTTATATAGTTTATTATCCCCAATGTTACATCATACCCAGGCTGGGGGAGCCGCCCTGGGTATGTTTAGTATGTTCACTGCAAAACAAATTGAAATATCAAACACCATGTTTTATTATTTAACGCTCCGTCACATTAGGTACAAGTGTTTACTGAGCTCAAGTCAACGATCAGCATGTAGACATAGAGAGTATGTGCGGCATGTTATGGTATTCATCAGTGCACGGGTGACGCATTCAACCGATGGCGGTGGTCGATCAGCTTGGTAAGGAAAAACGTGACATTGGTTACCCTCTCTACCACCCATTGTATGTTGGGGCGTTGACGATGTGCCCATCTCAAGGCATCCACGGTGTCCAGTATCTCCAGCATCGTCTCTAGTGACCTTCGGTTAATGATGGTGAACGGCTGGTCAGACACATAGATATTATTGCCGGGATAATAATACCGTGACTGGTCCGTCTTTTTGTGACGTAAGATGTACCCGAAAGCGACATTCAATTTGAAGGCCGTAGTTTGATCGTTGAAGATGGCTTCCACGTAGCTGCGTAGATGGGCGAGGTCGGTCAGTGGGAAATTGTAAATATCTTGAATAGGGCCATGAGGGTGGAAACAGTGCCGTGTCATGGACCAATGGCGCCGATCGATGTCACTCACTGGATGGTTGTCCTGTAAGAGATCGCCCAGAAAATTTTCGATGTTGTCAGGCGTATGACTCGAAACCGTAACGCTGGGGTCCGGCTGGATATCCAGGCTCTTCTGAACTGTGGGTATAGGTGGGCTTTCTTTCATCGCATCACCAGTGGCGTTCGTCTCCCCGGGCTTATCTTCACTGGGTCTGACCTTCCGCGGCTCCTCTTCAGTAGGAAGTTGTCGCTCATGCCATGGTACCGGGGCATGAATCAAACGTTGGTGTCGCAGCAACTGACTGGTCAGTTTGAAAAGCCGACCACAATCCTCGCATGGACGCTTGGGTGGCCCATGAATTGAACGTTCATGGCGCAGTAAAGCATCTTCCCGATTAAATGACCGTGCGCAGGTTATACAAGTATACAGTCCGTCGTTGTGGGTGGCCGTGTCGTGGCGACGTAAATTGTCTAGACGAGTAAACTGCTTCTGGCAAGTTGTGCAAGTGAACATCTTGGTGGTTGACAGAGTGTCTGATGAAACGGCCAGGCCGCTTTCCTTTTATAGCACGCTAGCTGGTGATCTATTTTTAGCACACTCAGTTCAACTACCCCAAGTCGAGGACCGAGATGTACTGGTGTACGACTGAGCCGCATTGCGCGCGCGTGTGTGTGTGTGTGTGTGTGTGGGCAGTGGATTTTACATCCGGGATCTTGTCAACATCCGGGTTTCCAAATGGGGTTTTCCCGTCGTTCCTCCGTCTTCCATCCGGGTACTGTGGTTTTACATCCGGGTCCTCAGCTTGCATCCAGGTTTTTCATGAGCCACATTGCGTACGTGTGTGTGTTTGTGTTTGAGTCCAATCATGCACCATGTCGAATTACGTTCTCTCCGAAAACTTCCTCTCATTGCATCAATATGCTCAGATCCATTCAATATAAACACAACCAAGAGACATCAACACCAACAGGCACATTGCGTAATACACGTTTTATTATCCTCACAGCACCACCACCACCACTACCATCACCACCACCACCTAGCGTTGCCGCCGTCAACGATCAGCGTATAGACATATAGAGTATGTATGGCATGTTATGGTATTCATCAGTGCATGGGTGAAGCATTCAGCCTATGGTCAGCTTGGTGACGAAAAACGTGACATATGTGTTGTAATCCTCTCTACGACCCACTGGGTGTTGGGGCGTTGTTGTTGGGCCCATTCCAAGGGATCCACGGTGTCCAGTTTCTCCAGCATCGTCTCTATCGACGTCTCTATCGACGTCTTATCCGTGATGGTAAAGGGTTGGTCAAATACCTGGATGCTACTGCTCGGGTAAAAGTATTGGACTTGGTCTGCCTCCTTATGCTGTAGCACATAACCAAACGCCAGATTCAACTTGAAGGCCGTAGTTTGATCGTTGAAGATGGCTTCCACGTAGCTGCGTAGATGGGCGAGGTCGGTCAGTCGGAAATTGTAGATATCTTGAATAGGGCGATGACGGTGGAAGCAGTGCCGGATCATGGGCCAATGACGCCGATAGATGTCACTCACTGGATGATCGTCGTGTAACAGATCGCTAGGAACATTTATGGGTTCGTCCGCGAAGTGTACTTTGCCCTCTAGGTCGTACAAAATCTGGCTCAAGGTCTTGTCGTCGGAATTTGACTGTTGAATTAGGGCGACATCATCATCATCGGCCCTCATGCGATGGCTGGGAGTTCCCTCTGTCTCGATACTGGTGCCTACGGGCTTCTCTACCAGCAAACGTGGCTGCGGAACAGGGTGTCGTGTGCGTTGGTGTCGCAGCAACTGACTGGTCAGTTTGAAAAGCCGACCACATTCTTCGCATGGACGCTTGGGTACTTCATGGCGTGCACGTGTGTGGCGCTGTAAATGATCCGGGCGCTGAAACGACAGTGTACATATCGTACAGCTATACCGGGCGGTTCCTTCGTGCTTGGTAGCCTCATGGCGGCGCAAGTCGTGCAGACGAGTGAATGATTTCGAGCACGTAGTACAAGTGAACATCTTGGTGGTTGACAGAGTGTCTGATGAAACGGCCAGGCCGCTTTCCTTTTATAGCACGCTAGCTGGTGATCTATTTTTAGCACACTCTACCCCAAGTCGAGGATCGAGACTGGTGTACTGGTGTACGACTGAGCCGCATTGCGCGCGCGCGCGTGTGTGTGTGTGTGCGTGCGTGTGTATGTGGGCTGTGGATTTTACATCCGGGATCTTGTCAACATCCGGGTTTCCAAGTGGGTTTTTCCCGTCGTTCCTCCGTCTTCCATCCGGGTACTGTGGTTTTACATCCGGGTCCCATCTTACAGCCGGGTTTTGGACTCCTGCTGACCTCAATAATTTGCATATGACCTCTGTGAGGTCACTTCCGCTTCGGTTCACGTGACCGGAACTGACCTTTGGCCCCTGCGCGCGCTAACAATACCGGATAAAAATTGCGCGCAGGGGTCAAAAGACAGATATTGTATAACACGGGACAGATATTGCATAATACAGCACAGATATTGCATAATACAGGACAGATATGGTGTAATTCAGGACAGATATGGTATAATACAGCACAGATATGTTATAATAGAGGGCAAATATTGTATAATACAGCAAAGATTGGTATAATACAGGACAGATACTGTATAATACGCATGACAGATATGGATGGTCCATCTCTACACCAAATACCCTCCTGTACTGCCCCAAAATGCCCACTTTCGCTACTACTCGTACTGATGACGTCACCAATGACGTCACAGATGCTGTGGATATCCCTTAAAATCGTGGTCTCCACCCCGAAGGCTACAAGATGACACCCCACAGGACGCATTCGAACCAAGGATGGTCCATCTCTACACCAAATACCTTCCTTCACTGCCCCAAAATTCCCACTTTCGCTACTACTCGTACTGATGACGTCACCGATGACGTCAAAGATGCTGTGAACATTCCTCAAATCGGGGTCTACACCCCGAGAGCTACAAAATGACACCCCACACGACACATTCGGACCAAGGAGGGTCCATCTCTACACCAAATACCTTCCTGCACTTTCCTAAAATGCCCATTTTCGCTACTACTCGTACTGATGACGTCACCGATGACGTCACAGATAACAAGAACATCCCTCAAATGGGGCTGTACACCCCGAGAGCTACAACATGACACCTCTCAGGACGCATTCGGACCAAGGATGGTCCATCTCTACCCCAAATACCTTCCTTCCCTGCCCCAAAATGTTCACTTTGGCTACTACTCGTACTGATGACGTCACCAATGACGTCACAGATGACGTGAACATCCCTCAAATCGGGGTCTACACCCCGAGAGCTACAACATGACACCTCCCAGGACGCATTCGGACCAAGGATGGTCCATCTCGAGCCCAAATACCTTCCTGTACTGCCCCAAAATGGCCACTTTACTTATTACAACCAACTGCGCATGCGCAGATTGACGCGACTTGCACTTAAAAACACACCATTCTGACTCTAACCCACACAAGCTTCACTTTGAGACCTTCCACGACCCATTCGGACCCATAGCGGTCCATCTCTACCCCAAACACACACTCACATACCCCCTCAACATGCCTGCTTTCTATACTACGGCCAGACTGCGCATGCGCAGACTATAGAAAACGGACGAACCATTAGTCCAGTCGGATGCTCCTCCACGAGAGCTTCAAAATAAGACCTCATACGACATCATAGGATCATTAGGGGCTCACCTAGACCCCAAAACGTCCACCCCGTATGGGCCTATACCCCCATAGCCATGCAGTATAGGCCTATGGGCCTACATACAGGCCTACCCGGTACTCTTTCCAAATATTTCACCGATTCGCTCCGGGACCCCTCCCATTGTGTTCTAAATGACGAGACGTGAAAAACGAGACCCCACAACCCATATCACAATAAACGTGTGTGAATTTCCCAGGTTGAACCTATACCCCCATATAGCCAGTATGGACTATATGCAGACCTCGGTGACTTTTTCCAAAAATTTCACCGATTCGCTCCGGGACCCCTCCCATCGTGTTTTTCTTGGTGAGACGAGAAAAACGAGACCCCACAATCCATAGTAACACCCACAAAAAATGTGACCACCCCTTCCCCTCATATAGCCAGTATGAGCCTATATACAGACCTCGGTGAGTTTTCCCAAAAATTTCACCGATTCGCTCCGGGACCCTTCCCATTGTCATTTTCTTGGCGAAACGAGAAAAACGAGACCCCACAAGCCATAGTAAAGCCCACGAAAAAATTTGACCATCCCCATACCCCATACAGGCATTTTCCCTTATATTGTATAATACAGACCCCTATTGTAGGGTTGATAGGGGTTTTCCCCTATTTTAGGGGTAAAGTCCGTATTCCGCTTTTTATAGTTTCGGGAAAAAATCCTAATTTTACATGCACCCACCCCATTGACTGGATAGGCAGGCCCCGATAAGCCCGGGACCGATATTAGCCCTTTTGGCTAGAGTTGATAGGTGTTTTCCCCTATTTTAGGGGTAAAGTCCGTATTCCGCTTTTTATAGTTTCGGGGAAAAATCCTAATTTTACATGCACCCACCCCATTGACTTGATAGGCAGGTCCCAATAAGCCCGGGGATCGATATTAGCCCTTTTGGCTAGGGTTGATAGTTGTTTTCCCCTATTTTAGGGGTAAAGTCCGTGTTCCGCTTTTTATAGTTTCGGGAAAAAATCCTAATTTTACATGCACCCACCCATGACTGGATGCCCCTTCACGAATGCTTCACTTTGATACCTCACTCGACCCAATCGGACCATGCAGCGTATTTGAAGTCTGGGGACTACTTTTTCTCCGCGGAAGCTTTTTCCCGCGACCGCATCACCGCCAGACCGCATCACCGCGGAAGAATACATGCCCAGGGGCCCTTTGCCGGAACTATAGTCACCCAGAGTTACCTCCCCCTAGATTGGAACTCTTCTGTGCTGGAGATAGTTTTTGGTCTCTTGAGCTGGTGGCGCCCCCTCCACGTGACCTCCACAAAACAGAGTTATTTCCCTGGAAAATAATGGCCTTCGTGCGCTCTAC
Organism: Hanleya hanleyi; assembly: GCA_036873755.1. Taxonomy (NCBI): domain Eukaryota; kingdom Metazoa; phylum Mollusca; class Polyplacophora; order Lepidopleurida; family Hanleyidae; genus Hanleya; species Hanleya hanleyi. The sequence goes on along the minus strand of JAVTVY010019443.1, from coordinate 38,122 downwards.
CTACTACTATCGTGTTCACGGAAAATGCCATTGTAATGTCAGCCAATCAGCAAAGCAGCATCTTTACAGCCTGTGTATATTGACCAATCAGATCCGTTGCTTCATGTCCATGACCATGTCATGGCTTCATGTTCACGACCGTGGCATCATGTGCATGATAACCTCCAAAATTGGGCGGGACGAGGTCTGCTATGCAAGATGGTCAAGATTCCGCCTTTGGCCCAAAAGAATCCTTGACGTTGTGAAGACGAACTATATGATGAATGCCTTTCCAGGCGACTGGCACAAACAAAGTCCGGCAAGTACCACCTTCACTGGGATGTGCAACATCAATAACACCAATTTATAACCGTTACAGATCAAAGCCATATATTTTTGATTTTTCGCAAAATACATTGTTACCTGGACCCACGTCTAAATATAATTAACTAGATACAGTCGATCCAATACGATCAAGGAGTCATCCACTTTGCATGTTAATTAAGGGAAACATTCTTTATTTGTGAAGAGAGTAATACCGTAAAACTTAGGGGAAAAAGTTAACATGGCTACCAGGTGGTGCCACCTATAGGCGAATCGACACAAAAACATTCCCAAACGAAAACTTGTGGAAAGGTACTGACATACCAAATTTGGAAAGAATTCGTTCAGGTTTTAAAAAGCTGTTGTCCGGAAACTCATTTTAAATTGACCCCCAGGTGGCACACCCTATAGGCGGATTGGCACGGATAACAATTCGTACCGAGATCTTGAGTCAAGATCCCCTGACATTGGAAACAGAGAATTGAATCTGTTCAGTTTTACCAAAAAGTTACCTTGAGCCACAGGTGACGCCACCTATAAGAAGATTGGCATGAAAAACAATCTCAAGTGAGACCTTCAGGCAAGGTACACATAAACCAAAAAGTTATTGTCCTGAAACGTAATGTTAAATTGGCCCCCAGGTGGCGCCACCTCTATGTGGATCGGCATGGAAAACAATGCTAAGTGAGATATTGAGGCGAGATACCCACATACCAAATTTGGAAAAAATCGGTCCAGGTTTTCAAAACATGTCGCCTAGAAACACTATTTTAACTTAGCCCCCAGGTGGCACCACTTATATACGAATCGGCATGATAGAAAAAAAACTCAAGCCAGACATTGAGGCAAGGTACCCACACACCAAAATCTGGACAAAATTCTTCAGGTTTTCAAAAGTTATCATCTGGAAATGCAATTTTAACTTGGCCCCAAAGTGGCGCCACTCAGAGTCAGATCGGTACGAAAATTAATCCCAAACAAGATCATGAGGCAAGGGGTCCACTTACTAAATTCGAAACAAAAAAAATCTGTTTGGTTTTTATCGTCACCCCAAGAATGATTTTGCAAAACTTGTGTTCCAAATGTGATACAATATCCCTCAAGTTCTTGGATGAACATACCCGAGGATGTAAAAGGATGAATCATCAATGTGAAGGACAACACAGGTTTGTTACTATCGACACAAGTACATTGTGCTTAAATTCTTGTTGGAATTCTCATTTTCTAAGGATAATATTTGCCAAATTGATCGAAGTTATTATAAGTCAGATTACGAGAATATCTATCAAGACTGAAAACAGGAGTGGACAATAGAAACCATCGTTGTTCACATTCATTATTTATTCATAATACGGAAAGAAATGGGGAATTCAGCAATCCCCCCCCCCCCCCTCCCCCACGAGAACCCAAGGCATCCACAAGATTCTCCTGATCCCCACAGAACAGCGTGTTGATTTACTTGGGGTCTCGTTGGAGGTTCCGTTGCTGGATTCCCATTCAAGCAACTACGATTCCCCTATTTTTCTCAGTATAGATAAAAACCGAACGACATAAATTCGTAAGAAAATGAAATCAATAGGCCTACAGATAAATACAATGTGCGTAACTTGTATTTCGTGGACTTTAGAATAGAATAAAATAGAACAGAATTAGCATTCAGCTGAAAAATAACTGGAATTCAAGATTGTATCCGAGTGTGTACGATTGTAGCTAAGATTCATAGCGTCTCCCTTCTTCATAACGCTATGAATCTTAGCTAGTACGATTGCTAAGTTCTTACCCCGCCACAGACAATACATACTATATGTTGATTTTCTGGACTTGGCCTTGTTTAAATGGTAATATTATTATCATGTTACTTGGTTACACAAGCAGGTACCGGAATGTAACACGAAGTGTGTTCTAACATCAATGTCTAGAAAGCCCGTCATTTTGCTAACCTGAAATTGAGAAGCGCCGATTAACAATCCCAGCAATGTTCATGCCATACACGTAATATGTTGTAGTTGCCCAAGGTCTTTTATATGTCTGAGGTCGGGAAATCAAACAGTCAAAAGTTGCAGAGATTATGCATGTCCAATTGTGCATGCTGCGGATGTACATCTGTCTGTTTACATTGTGATGTCTACGACCGACTAGTCAAATATTAACTATCCAACTCCGGACTCATTCCACTGAGGCGTTTGTTTGACTTAACCCAGGGTGACAAATATTTTCTGTGAGCGAGTAAATGGAAATAGAGAATGCAGGCAAATTAAAATAAATGAAAGCAGAGGGAAACAATTAAAATACATCGCACTAGAATTCATTTTTATTTCCTCTTGGGTCAGGAATACATAGAGAGAAGCATGCTGGACAAAGTATAATGGCATAACCTGTCCAAAGAGGTTAACCTCTGACCGGAAGTGCCAGTGTTGACATGTGCAGGACTATTAGACATGAACAGTCTGTGGTAGTTGCACGAACCTGAACCGGCCAAGTCGAGGTTTGTTCCACCACCAGACGAGCACGACACAGAAATCACGACAGTGAGAAATAGGTTTGTTTGATGAAGGTGTTGTCAACACAGTGCACGCGTATACGGCGGGCAAGCAGTAACTGTCACAATTCACAAATAGCCAAGTCGTTAACCCTTTCTGCACATCCCCCTCCCCCCACCCCACCCCCCGCCAACAAACACATACTCGCTCCCAACCCAAGCCGTAACCACGGGTGGCCTCGCCCAAAATGAATTATACTGACCAGGTATATTTGGGTCATTGACCAACTGTGTACTAATATAGAACCCATTTTGTCAATAAAGAATGGTGGTTATAAAGTGAGTCGATGAGTCATAGAAAGCCGTTTCACCGCTTTAATAAAGATCTGTCTACTGTTCCAAAGATATTCCCGTGTAAAACTGCAGTAGCATTGTTAAGTTTACGCATATGGATTATGTATCCCAGGTTTACAAGGACAAATGAAGGAGGCCATAAAGGAGACCAAACAAACAACTATAACTCAGCGACATCCCTTTGTCTAATGTTGATGAATCACCCACTGATACTGTCTCTAACAACTTCTCATTGAACGCTGAGGTGGAGACATAAACAGTCCATATAGGCACCCACTAATCACTACGTCAATATTGTTCGGTTTAAGGATATGTGTAAAACTACCATACATATTTGATGCATATCACATAGCTCACTTGTACATGTACCTGTACAACAACAATATTTGTCAAAATATTTGTCGAGATTGTCCTAATGGGGTCGATATTGATGAACGACGTTACATGATGTTTACTGAAGCAGACAATCTGATCGTCTGTTATTGTGTTGTCAGGCATGGGTGTTTCGTCGTTGGCTATAACTGGTCTTCATGTACGTGCTGTCCTTCAGCTAATCGATCGGTTTTCGATATAATGACGTATTTGCCAGCGTTATCAATAACATTGCCTTTAATAAACAGAATTTCATTTCATCTCCAGGTGTATCCGTAAACAACTACCGCCCCTGGCAAGAACATATATATAGCTGACGTGTCGGTTCCACAGTTTCTTGCCTGAGGGAATAAATCGGTTAATTTATGGATGAGAAATTAATGTCAGTCATTAGTAAATATTAATATTTATTCCAGGTTGAACTATTCATATAATCGATAACTAGTACAAACTAACGATGATAGTTTCCTATTTATTGAGGTTCAATTACATATTCAATACGGTACAGGTAATCTATACATATAAGTGTAAATCCGCTGATTCGTTTCAGTCATCAATCTGTATGCCAATAAAAGGAGACACTAAGTTGGTCGGTCAGAAGGGTTACAGAAAATATATTGACCAAAAAGGAGAGAAAGAGAGAATTAAATTTAGTGACCTTCAAACAATAATTGAGCTGAGCTATAGCGGCGAGAAATATTAAACTCTATCTAAACACGTTGACAATCCATCGAAAGACAACACGCATCAAGGAACTGGTATTTATATTAAAATTTATTCAACGAACCAATTTCTCTCAAATAAAATTGGTGAAAATGGAGGTAATTTCGACATACTAGTATATCCGTTTATTTCATGTGGTAATTTCCAAAATGAAAACATACATACATCAAATATACCCTAATATAATGCCATGCCATGCAACAGAGGCACCACGGTGATATTAAAACATGTCGAACTATTGAATTGAACCTGCTTCGTGCTATTATGTTCCACGAAGCTCTCTTCAGCAATGACGCTGAAGCTTATAAAACACAGCGCGACTGGCTGAAATGGGTTGAATTATAAACTGCTGCATCGTGGTTGCATACATCACTGAGGCGAGTTCGGATGATCGTATCAGCGTCAAATTGCATGGTGAATAGCTTACGGCGTTTAGTCGACAGTTAATGTCTTATGTGACTTTGTATCTACCCGGATACAGTCGAAAGAGAATTAACCGCAAATAATGTCCGATGATAATTTGAAACGACCGTTCTGGTATTTTTCCTACATGAATAAAATGGGTTAGGGGCCGTCGTCAGCTTTTTCAGTGGTGCTATTATAATAATCTTGATTTCAGACCAATGCGTCCATACATAAAAATAATGATAATAATAAAACAATAAATAAATAAATAAATAAATAACAAGATAATATTAAAAAAAAAAAAAAAAATCGAAAATAACATCCTACTAATTTCTGGTAAGTTTACCGTTTTGGCCGTTAGTGGCCACGAGTTTGTCTGTGGTCAATTACACCACTTGCCTCTGCATATCGTCCCCCAATCATATTTTGGTAGATTTCACATTTAAAGGTCATCGGAAGAGTGGGTGATCCCTAAATGTGTCTGCGAACGGTCTTCAATTGCATGCGCATATACTGAATTCCCCTTAGGATTCACGTATTCTGAACATGCGGAAAATAACCGGGATATCGAGACTTTATCCTGATGGAACAGTCGGGGTCAATTGGTACAGTTTAGTCATCCGGCGTTAGAAGCTTTCTATTGGGTAAGAACTGGCATTACGTACTATTTACTGCATGTGACCCCTGGGACGTGCTCGGTGGATTGATTTCACTACTAACCGACAAACAAAATTTTCTCTCCCGGGGCACTATCTTATATCGTCGCTTAAATTCGTATTCAGAGATATTGTTATTCGCTTGTCGAACCTCAGTAATATCAGTAATGTACCGGTTTAATCCGACCTCAGGCCAGCATAATGATTCCGGACAATCTTAATTAATTAGTATCCTATCAGTGCTCCCCAATGGATTATGTCGCCATGTACAAGCGATATATCCTAATGGCGGAGCAGACAGGATTCAATTTTAATTAGATTGGATTCCGGCATACCGGTATATGAAATGCTGGTCAAGATCATCTAGGCCCTATCAGATAATGCTTGACAGGGAGATAACAATTCTATTAGAGTATTACTGTAGTAATATACAGGGGAGATAACAAGTCTAATACAATATTGTTCTATGGATATACAGGGAAGGCAATCAGTCTAATAGGATATTACTGTATGGATATGTAGGGAAGGCAACCAGTCTAATAGAATGTTATCGTATGGATATGTAGGGGAGGCAACCAGTCTAATAGAATGTTACCGTATGGATATGTAGGGGAGGCAACCAGTCTAATAGAATGTTACCGTATGGATATGTAGGGGAGGCAACCAGTCTAATAGAATGTCACCGTATGGATATGTAGGGGAGGCAACCAGTCTAATAGAATGTTACCGTATGGATATGTAGGGGAGGCAACCAGTCTAATAGAATGTTACCGTATGGATATACAGGGGAGGCAGCCAGTCAGTTACCAATGATGCCAGGAGTACAGTTATCAATGATGTCAACAGTACAGTTGATTTCAAGTTCATTTATCAATTATGTCAACAGTACATTCATGATGTCAACAGTACAGTTATCAATGACATTAACAGTACAGTTATAACGTCAACAGTGCCCTTTTCAATGATATCAACAGTATAATTATCACCGATGTCAAAAGTACCGTTATCATCGATGTCAACAGTACAGTTATCAATGATGCCGTACAGTTATCAATGATGCCAGCAGTACAGTTATCAATGATGCCAGTAGTACAGTTATCAATGATGCCAGCAGTACAGTTATCAATGATGTCAACAGAACAGTAATCATTGATGTCCACCGCAGTAATCAATGATGCCAGCAGCACAGTTATCAATGATGCCAGTAGTACAGTTATCAATGATGCCAGCAGTACAGTTATCAATGATGTCAACAGAACAGTAATCATTGATGTCCACCGCAGTAATCAATGATGCCAGCAGCACAGTTATCAATGATGCCAGTAGTACAGTTATCAATGATGCCAGCAGTACAGTTATCAATGATGTCAACAGAACAGTAATCATTGATGTCCACCGCAGTAATCAATGATGCCAGCAGCACAGTTATCAATGATGCCAGTAGTACAGTTATCAATGATGCCAGCAGTACAGTTATCAATGATGTCAACAGAACAGTAATCATTGATGTCCACCGCAGTAATCAATGATGCCAACTGCACAGGTATCAGTGATATCAACAGGATAGTTATCACTGATATCCACCATACCTACCAATGACAGTAACAGTACAGTTATCAATGATGTCAACTGTACAACCATCAATGATGGCAACAGTACTGCTGTCACTAGTAAGATTTAACATCTCAGAGAAATTGACAATTTAAATCCGTATGCGAGAAATGAAAATCGAGCGCACTGAACAAAAATTCTCGCGGTGGGTGATGTTTAGCTGTCAAAACAAAATTTAAGACAATGTCATTTAGATCGGCTATCGGCAATTACATGGAAACATCTCGGGAAAAGGATGTTTTGATTGGATGCCGCGCAGATGAAAATTCCAGCACTAATTAATATTTTTTGCAAATGTATCAAATAATTTATATTTGTGTAGCACTTTCCAAATACGTATGAAAATTGTATATGAACAGAACTTCTCCAATTGTTATATGAAAGTTGCTTCTACATATTTATGCACAAAACATACGTAAATAAAAACTTATCTTTAACATATATAAAAAAGTTTTGTACATGAAGTTAATTTATTCAAAATATGTTCTAACTTACGTATGTACAAAGTTACATACGTGCAAACTTACATATACATACGTAAACATACGTAAAATATAATTATTTTTTTAACATACATGTATGTACAAAAATTTTCCACAAAGGTATAACAGGATAATAGCTGAATGTTTCTTATTTTCTCGAGAATCTTATCAGCGTCATTTTAAATCTTTTTGCATTATCCTAGATGCATAGGATTATGGGAAAACTCAAAATGGCGACTTATGCTCAGAAAGTCGTGTTTTCGGCCTTTTCTGTCCCGTTTTTTAAAATCATTTTTCTTGCCTAAAATTGCATGAAAGTAATTTATTTTGTCAAAACTACTTATTCTCTCTCATACTGATTCATTTTTAAAAGAAACTAAGATAAACAAAAAATCGAAAAATCGGTCCAAAAAAAACAAAACAAAAAACAATTAGGGGGAAAATGGCTTCCGACAAGATGACATAACTGTTTCATCAACATAACAGGCATTTATCTGTTTTCCCCACTTTCTTGTAGAGCTTGACCAGATTATATAGTGTGGAGATTTGATGTTTTTGAGCAGTTTAGACCAATCACATTGATGGTTTTAATTTCTGAACGATATTCCATACTTTATCGCCCACACTCTTCGTATGCTTCAGCCCCTAACCCTAACCCTAACGCAAACCATACAACCCGAACCCTATATGCTGCTATATGCTTCAACCTTGTCAACGGGGGGGGGGGGGGCATATTCCCCCGAGCGGTCTCCCAAGTTCAGCTGACCCCAACCTTTAACAAGAAAGGAGACAGACGATATTAAAGGGGCAGATGAACCTTTCACACGGGTTGTTGTGACAGACGTCGTGTGCTTGCTGTTGTGAACCGTATCGTGATTGGCTAATCCGCCGTGCGTTTTTTAACCGAGCCCACGAGTGTAGGCCGACCATAGCTCCAGTGTTGAATGTTATTTCCAATATAAGAATAATCAGATTGTATTTGCACATAAGTGAAAAAGGTTTTTGCACATATGCAAAATGAATGACCGATTTCACTACGTAGGCCTACAGCCATTTTCTACATTCGAAAACAAATTATCGAATCAGCAAAAGGTTTCGACATACATACATACATACATACATACATGTGCAGAAAGATACCTTTAATCAACATTCATGTATATTGAAAAGTAACATGTTTATTAGTTATAACTTCGTTTTCTGTTCACAGGCTTATCTCCATACCAGTATATGGAGCACATAACAAACAGTTTCAATGTCAATTGTCTTATATATCAACGGAGCCACTGACAGATAGGCTATGTTGATGACTGCGAATAAAAAACTTGACATAACCGCTGGGATGTTCAGCAAATTGGGTGACATGTTTTATCGAGTTGATGATTTTTTACCTTGACAATCTGGTTGATTTCGACGTTAGCCCAAATCCATTACAGCACAGTAATGGAAGGGTATACAATACTAGAACATGCTTGACAAGAGGAAAGTGTCAGCCACCCACGAAGAGATGTATAAGTTTTCAGGTGTGCACAAGGTTTTCCTTGTATTCTAAATTACCTATTTAAAATACTATATATTATATAGCAGGTGTACGCCCCATTAATGCAAAAGAAATGCTTATACCGTAATCACAACGGCGCCATCCTAATTGCATATCGGTCATCATAGAGAGATTTGTGTTTTAATCTTAAAAACTGACCGGTTTGACGATACACGCGAACTTGTTACCCAAGTAACAATAGTACAGCCATTTATAATACACTACACCTTAAACATAATCGTATATCAACTGATAGAAAGGGATAATGACGAATGTTTACGAGCATTAATATGACTTATTGAACGCCACTCTGACTTCAAGAGGTGAATCTTACTCTAACGTCAGGAGGTACATAAGTAGTAGGTAGACAGTATTTCGAGTCGCATTTTGCCGGGGGAGATAACTCTTGGTGGCGGTAGGTGGCGTTGTTTCTCAAGAGACCAAAAACTACCTCCAACACAGAAGAGTTCCAATCTAGGGGGAGGTAAGTCTGGGTGACTATAGTTCCGGCAAAGGGCCCCTGGGCATGTATTCTTTCGCGGTGATGCGGTCTGGCGGTAATGCGGTCGCGGAAGAAAGCTTCCGCGGAGAAAAAGTAGTCCCCAGACTTTAAATACGCTGCATGGTCCGATTGGGTCGAGTGAGGTATCAAAGTGAAGCATTCGTGAAGGGGCATCCAGTCATGGGTGGGTGCATGTAAAATTAGGATTTTTCCCCGAAACTATAAAAAGCGGAACACGGACTTTACCCCTAAAATAGGGGAAAACACCAATCAATCCTAGCCAAAAGGGCTAATATCGGTCCCCGGGCTTATTGGGACCTGCCTATCAAGTCAATGGGGTGGGTGCATGTAAAATTAGGATTTTTTCCCGAAAATATAAAAAGCGGAATACGGACTTTACCGCTAAAATAGGGGAAAACACCTATCAACCCTAGCCAAAAGGGCTAATATCGGGCCCCGTGCTTATCGGGGCCTGCCTATCAAGTCAATGGGGTGGGTGCGTGTAAAATTAGGATTTTCCCCCGAAACTATAAAAAGCGGAACACGGACTTTACCACTAAAATAGGGGAAAACTCCTATCAACTCTAGCCAAAAGGGCTAACATCGGTCCCCGGGCTTATCGGGGCCTGCCTATCAAGTCAATGGGGTGGGTGCTTGTAAAATTAGGATTTTTTTCCGAAACTATAAAAAGCGGAACACGGACTTTACCCCTACAATATGGGTCTGTATTATACAATATAAGGGAAAATGCCTGTATGGGGTATGGGGATGGTCAATTATTTTCGTGGGCTTTACTATGGCTTGTGGGGTCTCGTTTTTCTCGTCTCGCCAAGAAAATGACAATGGGAAGGGTCCCGGAGCGAATCGGTGAAATTTTTGGGAAAAGTCACCGCGGTCTGTATATAGGCTCATACTGGCTATATGGGGGGAGGGGTGGTCAATTTTTTTTGTGGGCTTTACTATGGGTTGTGGGGTGTCGTTTTTTTCGTCTCGCCGAGAAAAACACAATGGGAGGGTCCCGGAGCGAAGCGGTGAAATTTTTGGAAAAAGTCACCGAGGTCTGTATATAGGCCTATAGGCTGGCTATGGGGGGTATAGGTCCAACCTGGAAAATTCACACACGTTCATTGTGATATGGGTTGTTTGGTCTTGTTTGTCACGTCTCGTCATTTAGAACACGATGGGAAGGGTCCCGGAGCGAAACGGTGAATTTTTTGGAAAAGTACCATATAGCCCATATAGTCCCATACTGGCTATATGGGGGTATAGGTTCAACCTGCGAAATTCACACACGTTCATTGTGATATGGGCTGTTTGGATTTGTTTTTCACGTCTCGTCATTTAGAACACGATGGGAAGGGTCCCGGAGCGAAACGGTGAAATTTTTGGAAAAGTTCACCGAGGCCTGGGTAGGCCCATAGGCCTATACTGCATAGCTATGGGGGTATAGGCCCATACGGGGTGGACGTTTTGGGGTCTAGGTGAGCCCCTAATGATCCTATGATGTCGTATGAGGTCTTATTTTGAAGCTCTCGTGGAGGAGCATCCGACTGGACTAATGGTTCGTCCGTATCCAATAGTCTGCGCATGCGCAGTCTTGCCGTAGTATAGAAAGCAGGCATTTTAGGGGGTATGTGGGTGTGTGTTTGCGGTAGAGATGGACCATCCTTGGTCCGAATGAGTCATGGAAGGTGTCAAAGTGAAGCTTGTGTGGGTTAGAGTCAGAATGGTGTGTTTTTAAGTGCAAGTCGCGTCAATCTGCGCATGCGCAGTTGGTTGTAGTAAGTAAAGTGGTCATTTTGGGGGGTGCGTGGAGGTGAGTTTGGGGTAGAGGGACCATCTTTGGTCCGAATGTGTCTAGGGAAGTGTCATGTTGTAGCTCTCGGGGTGTACATCCCGATTTGAGGGATGTCCGCGTCACCTGTGACGTCATCGGTGACGTCATCAGTACGAGTAGTAGCGAAAGTGGGCATTTTAGGGCAGTGAAGGAAGGTATTTGGGGTAGAGAGGGACCATCCTTGGTCCGAATGCGTCGTGGGAGGTGTCATCTTGTAGCAACGCCCGCCAACACCAAGCTCAATGCTTTAACGCCCTGGTGAAATAGCTCAGAAGCTCTGATATTCCATGGAATTGTCACTAATTCTTCGAAATGCAGTGACGCCCGTCAACGCCCGTCGTTACACCTTAACACTCTAACATAACGCCATGATATAGACCGGAGAGAGAACAACAACAGCAACAACAACAAGGATGACACATGAGAGAACAACAACAACAAGAATTTTTTTTCATATAGTTTATTCTCCCCAATGTTACATCATACCCACGCTGGGGGAGCCGCGTTGGGTATATTTACAATTCAAGAAGATTCTTGTCCAATCAGAGGCCACCATTTGCATCTGTCATATTCGTTCCTGTCCGTTAGATGTATTCTTGTCCAATCAGAAGTCTCCATTTCAGAAAGTTCCATCTTCGGCCATGTTCGCTCTGAACCGTTTATTCTAATCATCGTCGGGCAGGCCAGGATACCGTTGAGGCCACATATCCTCAGATAGTTGTTTGTGCATTCTGAGTATCTATCAGTGCATGGGTGAATACATTCATCCGATGGGAAGATTCCGTAATTTTGTCACGAAGAACGTAACATTGGTGACCCTCTCTACGACCCACTTGGTGCTGGGGCGCTGTTGATAGGCCCATTCCAAGACATCCAATTGGTCCACTTGGTCCAGCACGGGCTCTAGCGACGCCCGGTTAATGATGGTAAACGGTTGGTCAAATACCTGGTTGTTACTGCTCGGGTAAAAGTATCGGACTTGGTCTGTCTCCTTATGCTGCAGCACATAACCAAACGCCAGATTCAATTTGAAGGACGTAGCTTGGTCATTGAAGATGGCTTCCACGTAGCTGCGTAAACGGGCGAGGTTGGTCAGTCGAAAATTGTAGATATCTTGAATAGGGCGATGACGGTGGAAACAGTGCCGTATCATGGGCCAATGGCGCCGATAGATGTCACTCACTGGATGATCTTCGGGTAAGAGATCGCTGGGAACATCCACCGCATCTTCCAGAAAATGTTCGTTGTTGTCAGGCGTATGACTGGGAACAGTAATGCTAGGGACCGGCTGGATATCTAGGCTCTTCTGAACTGTGGGCCTAGGCGGGCTCCCCGTGATCGCATCACCAGTGGCATTCGTCTCTACGGGCTCATCTTCACTAGGTCCGACCCTCCTGGGTGCCTCTTTAGTGGGAAGTTGTCGCTCATACCGTGGTGACGGACCATGAATCAAACGTTGGTGCTGTCTTAACTGACTGGGTCGTTTGAAGAGTTGACCACATTCATTACATTGTTCCTTCGCGCCCTCGTGGAGTGAGCGTTCGTGGCGCAGTAAAGCATCTTCCCGATTAAATGACCGTGCGCAGGTTATACAAGTATATAGTGTACCGTTGTGGATGGAGGACTCGTGTCGTCGCAAATCTTCTGGGCGAGTAAACAGCTTCTGGCAAGTTGTGCAAGAGAACATATCGGCTGTGGATCTGGAAATGATGAATGCCGTAAAAATTGCCACTTTTATACGTTTTTTCGTGACATTCGTGTCTTTTCGGCAACCTCCGTGTCTCTTCGGTCACCTCCGTGTCTTTTCGGTGACGTCCGTGACTCTTCGGGCACCTCCATGTCTCTTCGGTAACATCCGTGACATCTTCGGTCACCTCCGTGTCTCTTCGGTGACCTCCGTGACATCTTCGGTAACCTCCGTGTCTCTCCGGGCACCTCAATGACATCTTCGGTCACCTCCGTGTGTCTTCGGTCACCTCCGTAACTACCCGGCTGTTCCCGTGTAAACCCGGATGGATCGCCGTGTCTCTTCGGTGACCTCCGTGACATCTTCGGTAACCTCCGTGTCTATTCGGCAACCTCCGTGTCTCTTTGGTCGCCTCCGTGTCTTTTCGGTGACGTCCGTGACTCTTCGGGCACCTCCGTGTCTCTTCGGTAACCTCCGTGACATCTTCGGTCACCTCCGTGTCTCTTCGGTGAGCTCCGTGACATCTTCGGTATCCTACGTGTCTCTTCGGGCACCTCCGTGACAACTTCGGTCACCTCCGTGTCTCTTCGGTCACCTCCACCAAGTGGACCAATTGGATGTCTTGGAATGGGCCTATCAACAGCGCCCCAACACCAAGTGGGTCGTAGAGAGGGTCACCAATGTTACGTACTTCGTGACAAAATTACGGAATCTTCCCATCGGATGAATGTATTCACCCATGCACTGATAGATACTCAGAATGCACAAACAACTATCTGAGGATATGTGGCCTCAACGGTATCCTGGCCTGCCCGACGATGATTAGAATAAACGGTTCAGAGCGAACATGGCCGAAGATGGAACTTTCTGAAATGGAGACTTCTGATTGGACAAGAATACATCTAACGGACAGGAACGAATATGACAGATGCAAATGGTGGCCTCTGATTGGACAAGAATCTTCTTGAATTGTAAATATACCCAACGCGGCTCCCCAAGCGTGGGTATGATGTAACATTGGGTAGAATAAACTATATGAAAATTTTTTCTTGTTGTTGTTGTTCTCTCATGTGTCATCCTTGTTGTTGTTGCTGTTGTTGTTCTCTCTCCGGTCTATATCATGGCGTTATGTTAGAGTGTTAAGGTGTAACGACGGGCGTTGACGGGCGTCACTCATTTCGAAAAATTAGTGACAATTCCATGGAATATCAGAGCTTCTGAGCTATTTCACCAGGGCGTTGAAGCATTGAGCTTGGTGTTGGCGGGCGTTGCTACAAGATGACACCTCCCACGACGCATTCGGACCAAGGATGGTCCCTCTCTACCCCAAATACCTTCCTTCACTGCCCTAAAATGCCCACTTTCGCTACTACTCGTACTGATGACGTCACCGATGATGCGGACATCCCTCAAATCGGGATGTACACCCCGAGAGCTACAACATGACACTTCCCTAGACACATTCGGACCAGAGATGGTCCCTCTCTACCCCAAACTCACCTCCACGCACCCCCCAAAATGACCACTTTACTTACTACAACCAACTGCGCATGCGCAGATTGACGCGACTTGCACTTAAAACACACACCATTCTGACTCTAACCCACACAAGCTTCACTTTGACACCTTCCAGGACGCATTCGGACCAAGGATGGTCCATCTCTACCGCAAACACACACCCACATACCCCCCAAAATGTCTGCTTTCTATACTACGGCCAGACTGCGCATGCGCAGACTATTGGATACGGACGAACCATTAGTCCAGTCGGATGCTCCTCCACGAGAACGTCAAAATAAAACCTCATACGACATCATAGGATCATTAGGGGCTCACCTAGACCCCAAAACGTCCACCCCGTATGGGCCTATACCCCCATAGTCATGCAGTATAGGCCTATGGGCCTACGCAGGCCTCGGTGAACTTTTCCAAAAATTTCACCGTTTCGCTCCGGGACCCTTCCCATCGTGTTCTAAATGACGAGACGTGAAAAACAAATCCAAACAGCCCATATCACAATGAACGTGTGTGAATTTCCTAGGTTGAACCTATACCCCCATATAGCCAGTATGGGACTATATGGGCTATATGGTACTTTTGAAAAATTTCACCGTTTCGCTCCGGGATCCTTCCCATCGTGTTCTAAATGACGAGACGTGAAAAACAAATCCAAACAGCCCATATCACAATGAACGTGTGTGAATTTCGCAGGTTGAACCTATACCCCCATATAGCCAGTATGGGACTATATGGGCTATATGGCACTTTTCCAAAAATTTCACCGTTGCGCTCCGAGACCCTTCCCATCGTGTTCTAAATGACTAGACGTGAAAAACAAATCCAAGCAACCCATATCACAATGAACGTGTGTGAATTTCCCATGTTGGACCTATACCCCCCATAGCCAGCCTATAGGCCTATATACAGACCTCGGTGACTTTTTCCAAAAATTTCACGGCTTCGCTCCGGGACCCCTCCCATTGTGTTTTTCTCGGCGAGACGAGAAAAACGACACCCCACAACCCATAGTAAAGCCCACAAAAAAAATTGACAGACCTCGGTGACTTTTCCCAAAAATTTCACCGATTCGCTCCGGGACCCTTCCCATTGTCATTTTCTTGGCGAGACGAGAAAAACGAGACCCCACAAGCCATAGTAAAGCCCACGAAAAAAATTGACCATCCCCATACAGGCATTTTCCCTTATATTGTATAATACAGACCCATATTGTAGGGGTAAAGTCCGTGTTCCGCTTTTTATAGTTTCGGAAAAAAATCCTAATTTTACAAGCACCCACCCCATTGACTTGATAGGCAGGCCCCGATAAGCCGGGGACCGATGTTAGCCCTTTTGGCTAGAGTTGATAGGAGTTTTCCCCTATTTTAGGGGTAAAGTCCGTGTTCCGCTTTTTATAGTTTCGGGGGAAAATCCTAATTTTACAGGCACCCACCCCATTGACTTGATAGGCAGGCCCCGATAAGCACGGGGCCCGATATTAGCCCTTTTGGGTAGGGTTGATAGGTGTTTTCCCCTATTTTAGGGGTAAAGTCCGTATTCTGCTTTTTATATTTTCGGGAAAAAATCCTAATTTTACATGCACCCACCCCATTGACTTGATAGGCAGGTCCCAATAAGCCCGGGGACCGATATTAGCCCTTTTGTCTAGGGTTGATAAGTGTTTTCCCCTATTTTAGGGGTAAAGTCCGTGTTCCGCTTTTTATAGTTTCGGGAAAAAATCCTAATTTTACATGCACCCACCCATGACTGGATGCCCCTTCACGAATGCTTCACTTTGATACCTCACTCGACCCAATCGGACCATGCAGCGTATTTGAAGTCTAGGGACTACTTTTTCTCCGCGGAAGCTTTCTTCCGCGACCGCATTACCGCCAGACCGCATCACCGCGAAGGAATACATGCCCAGGGGCCCTTTGCCGGAACTATAGTCACCCAGAGTTACCTCCCCCTAGACTGGAACTCTTCTGTGTTGGAGGTAGTTTTTTGTCTCTTGAGAAACAACGCCACCTACCGCCACCAAGAGTTATCTCCCCCGGCAAAATGCGACTCGAGATACTGTCTACCTACTACTTACATATTGAACGTCAGGAGGTACACCACACTCTGCCGTCAGGAGGTACCGTATATCTTATTCTGACGTCAGAATGTACATCTTACTATGAAGTCGCCCCGTGAGGCTCCCGGGAATTGACCTGGGGTGTCGTGGTCATGGTAAGAATAGGTCTCAGCTCCTCAGAGGTCTTGTCGTAAGAAGCGACTAACTGGGGCACCCGTGGGGATCCCGGGTGCGAAAAGGAATAGGACCCCACCCGTGGGGTCTCGGGTGTTAAAAGGAATAGGACCCTACCCGTGTGGTTTCCGGGTGTGAAAAGGAATAGGAACCAACGTCGTGATATGACTGAAATAGTGTTGAAAGCGACGTTAAATCATATTCACTCACTTACTATGAAGTCAAGAGGTAAATCTTACTCCGACAGGAGGTACATCTCACTCTGACGTCAGGAAGTACATCCTATTGAAACGTCGAGAGGTACATCTTACTCTGATGTCAGGAGGTACCGTATGTCTTAATCTGACGTCAGAATGTACATCTTAATATGACGTCAGAATGTACATTTTACTCTAACGTTAGGAGGTGAATCTCACTCTGACAACAGGAGGTATATCTTCCTCTTAAGTCAGAGGATATGCCTTACTCTGACGTCAGGGGAACATCTTACTCTGACATCAGGAGAGACATCTTACTCTGACACCACTCGGTACATCTGACTTCAGAAGGTACATCTTACTCCAGTGTCAGGGGGTACATCTTAGTCTGAGGTTGTGAGGTACATCTTACTCCGACGATAGGAGGTACATCTCTCTCTGTCTGACGCCAAGTGGTACATCTTACTCTGAGGTCAGAAGGGGTACATCTCACTCTGGTATCAAGAGGTATATCTTACTCTAATGTCAGAATACACATCTACTCCGACGTCAGAAGGTACATTCCTCTCTGACGTCAGGAGGTATACCTCACTCTGGAGTCACTCTGGTATCAAGAGGTACATCTTACTCTGACGTCAGGGGTACATCTTACCATGACGCCAAAGGGTACATGACGACTTCGGGAGGTACATATTACTCTAGTGTCAGGAGGTACATCTCACTCTGACGTCAGGAAATATATCTTATTATCTTACTCCGATGTCAGGAGGTACGTCTTACTCTGAAGCCAAGGGCGCAAACCGATAATAGCATGAAAAGTATAAAATGGTATAAAGATTATGATTACACTGAGTTAAGACTCATTTATTCATTGGTGCAATGAGTCTGAGGACATTGGTTTTATTTAATATTTTACCAGCATTGGCGTTTACGAGGCATATACATTGCCAAGATAAAAAGTATAAGAGTAGCGTCAGTTTCAATTTCGAATTCGGTTCTCGCGTGAAATCACGGTCTTCAGACCGACTTCGCTGAAACGTTATTGGAGGGGCTCATTTCCACTGCAAGTGAACTCCATTCAGATGTGATTTTCAGTCAACGTTCAGACATGCCCCGAGAGAAGATTTCATGTTAAAATATACCATTGAAATTTTCACACCATGCGTCAAAAACTAGATATTGTTTAGATTATATATTCATAGATATTGATATGGAGCGGCTTAACAAAATCGACTATAAATAAGGCGACATGAAACAGTGTATACATAATTACATATCTTTCAGAGAGTATACTGTTATTTTATCGGATTATACATTCAAATTATTTTCGGAGATCATCTATCCGAGATAGAGAAAAAACCCAAACACATGTATATTGGTACATGTATTTCCTTAATTACTTACTAAATTTCCCCATATAATTAAACACCATGAGTGTGTAAGTACGTGTGTCGTGACACGCTTTTATTACCTCAGTCACGAAAACTATAACCCCATCTTGTACCATAACGGTTTCTCTATATGGTGGTTGAACAGTTTAGTATAGATATCCGGATAATTTTCCCGCTCGTTGCACACGTGTCTAGAAGCTGGACGAAAAAGGCTGAGTACTAAGCATTATACACGTACTAATTAAAACATTTTTTTAAAATTATTATAACGACTTGTTAGTACATCATTCTAACACACGGTAGAGTACATAGAAAGGGTGATTCGATGTTTTCACACTATTATTAGGGATAAAATATGTCATGATTTGAGGGACACGAGTCCTACTGCGATAATTGACCGATCTTCAGCATGTCCAATAATTCAAAGCAGTATCCCGCTATAATTTATTTGCTGTATTTATAGTATAATTTATTAGCCTTTTCTGTTCGATATAAGCTTGGCGTGCTTGCGGCATAGATAATACCCACAGATATTTGTTCGCTTTGTATTATTTTTAACAAGATCATTGATAAGTAATATATATGTATATGACGCAGAAATTCAACCCAAACTGATAGCAAAAGAACCACAAATGAGACTGAATAACACCCACTCTTCGTAATACTATTCTCGCAGAAACTGGGATAAAGAAGGGTTGAATGGTTAGTTATGCTATTACGGATTATAAACGAAATATATGTGCACCTATGTTTAAGGATGTCCGCTGGTGGTTTTTGAATTTGGCAGCCATTTTGCCTGTTTTTCTATTGGGTTATCTCCCTTCCCTAGGTTAAAAGATGGGGATTTCCTATAAAAGCCTTCTAGCCGAGAATTTTGCACACCAACATCCATCCAGTTTGCTGAATTTTGATAGATATTGTGATTATCTGCAAACAGTTAGAATATAAGAAAAAGTTAAAACTATTTATATGAATTTTTCATGAATATGCTTCAAAACTAGGGTTATTCCCTATGCTTTCTGGGTTATCAAATTGAGCCTGGGTCAGTCCACTCAACGTTCTCTACAGCTAAAAAATGCACACCAACCTATATTTTTTTCTTTGTTTTTCCTCATATTACACAATTATGAATGCAACAACACACATTATTCAAAAAGTTAATTACTTTGATTTACCACCAGCGGACATCCTTAAGGAGATTCCAGACAAAATCAAGTTTACGTCTACTGCGCATGTTTCTGCGCATCTGTCAAGATATGAATTATTAAATGAATTTAATGGAAAAGTAAAATATTAACTTTAAAGAGAACCTATGTGAAAGGATTTTTGAATTGGATGCTGTGTTTTTTTTTCAAATGTTGAGGCAATAGGACAGCAATATAGGGATAACGCTGGCAAGCTGACTTAGCGAAATCAGGGTAATTTTGCTAAATGACCATGGTGGTTGACCAAGTTGGTATCCTACTGTCTTGAAAATAAGCCTGGTGACCCCCCATTTACTTTCAGATTACTGAGGGTTAACTCATGAATTAGCCCACACATAATCCCAGATTATATGATGACCCATAATTCTATCCTTTATTTTGCATGTCGGAGGTCTACATTACCTCTTGTCAAAATATTTTATAAAATAAAAGTAACATTTATTTTCTGGATTGTCAGGAACCTCATCAACTTTTGTTTCCGTTTTGTGTTCAATAAAAGCCGTTAGTGTTTAACCTTTGATGGACAATAAGTACTCATAAGGCAATGAGAGAATTAGAGAATTAAATGAGGATCAGACCAGCAGTAATTACAGCATAAATCATCATGCAGCTCTTGAAGATACACCCCGAAAACTGCAAAATCCAGACGGAAGACTTTGAGCTATGGAATTCAGGATAATCCAGCCCGCCATGCATGTAGATTTCTCCGAACACCGTCACGTGCTTGTTCTAATCCCCATGCTGACAAGACAGAGTTACAACGGCACTGAACTTGTTCAGTTGGGGTCGAACATATAAGCTTGGTCCGGTACATAAATAATGTCGTATCAGTCAGGACATTATTGTGTATGAATATTTCCTCTCTTAAAGAGGACCATTTGTCAATGCGAGGTTTTATATTATCTTAATTTCGTTTTAGTCGATGTTTTTTAGTATTATTGTTTACTTTGTATCTTATTGTTGTATTATTTGTTATCGAGCCGGTTAGTGGGCCACATTGGCCTGTTGGTCTCTAAATGAAATAAATAAAAAATAAAAATAAATAATAGACAATTAATGTGATGCAGAGGCACGGTGAATGAGTGATGATGTGAAACGATTAACGTAATAGCGATGCCAAGAGAGTGACGTAGCGATATAATCGTTGGTGATAGAACAGTATGACAGAGCGAAATAGCGATGCGAAAGAGCGTATCGATGTAATAGAGTGACGATCTGAAGTAGTAGTATATTAGAGCTATCGATGTAATAGAGTGACGATCT
Organism: Hanleya hanleyi; assembly: GCA_036873755.1. Classification (NCBI taxonomy): domain Eukaryota; kingdom Metazoa; phylum Mollusca; class Polyplacophora; order Lepidopleurida; family Hanleyidae; genus Hanleya; species Hanleya hanleyi. The sequence continues at coordinate 17,367 of JAVTVY010019443.1, read as the reverse complement.
GAAGTAGTAGTATATTAGAGCTATCGATGTCATAGAGTGACGATCTGAAGTAGTAGTATATTAGAGCTATCGATGTAATAGAGTGACGATCTGAAGTAGTAGTATATTAGAGCTATCGATGTAATAGAGTGACGATCTGAAGTAGTAGTATATTAGAGCTATCGATGTCATAGAGTGACGATCTGAAGTAGTAGTATATTAGAGCTATCGATGTAATAGAGTGACGATCTGAAGTAGTAGTATATTAGAGCTATCGATGTAATAGAGTGACGATCTGAAGTAGTAGTATATTAGAGCTATCGATGTAATAGAGTGACGATCTGAAGTAGTAGTATATTAGAGCTATCGATGTCATAGAGTGACGATCTGAAGTAGTAGTATATTAGAGCTATCGATGTAATAGAGTGACGATCTGAAGTAGTAGTATATTAGAGCTATCGATGTAATAGAGTGACGATCTGAAGTAGTAGTATATTAGAGCTATCGATGTAATAGAGTGACGATCTGAAGTAGTAGTATATTAAAGCTATCGATGTCATAGAGTGACGATCTGAAGTAGTAGTATATTAGAGCTATCGATGTGACAGACTGACTATATTCTGCGAAACGAAACGGGCTAAACGGAACGAGAATTTATTATTTGCCAAACGAATCGAGAATTTGAAATTTGCGATTCACCCGTTTTGTTACGATAGAGCGGAACGATGCGATAAAGCGACTTACATAGTGTGGTCGAGTAACACAGCGATGGGATACAGTTACGAAGCGATGTATTTGAGCGACAGAGCAATACAATGAAGCGAAAGAGCAATTCGACAGAGCGAGGCGATGCAACGTGAAGCGACAAAGCAACGTGGAGTAATACATCTGCGCTCAAGATCTCGAAAGAGATTTGCCTGGGCCTGTTTGCACCGGCATTCAACTACAGTGGGCGTAACCGATTTGTCTTACATCTGGATGCTGACAGTCGATCCACATGTAGATATCCGTGAAGATGAACTTTGTTATGACACGCCAAGATCAAAGCTTTTCTGCTCCTGTAATCTCGGTATTCTTTTTGTTGCACACCGATTTTCTGTATAGGTGTCACTATGAAATCTCACCTGTCCAGCTCCTGACAGGTGCTTCCGATTGGCTGAAGCTCCGGTCTCGTAATAGGCAGGAAGTTTGAGTATATAGCGATGTAATAGGACACGTGCGAATGGGTGTAATATAGCGAACAAGCTAGAGAACGATGATACGATACAGCGACAGGGCGATACATATAGAGTTAACGGCGTATATTTAAGTAGTTCTAGAGTGAACGGCGTATGTTTAGGTAGTTCTACAGCGAACGGCGTATGTTTAAGTAGTTTTAAACCGAATGGCGTTTAAGTAGTTCTGGAGTGAACGGCGTATTTGTTTAAGTAGTTCTAGAGAGAACGGCGTATGTTTAAGTAGTACGGATAACGATTGTTTTATTGACACCACTTCCATGGACTAATTATCGGATTTCTATCGATTATCTAACGACCGTTAGTATTACATTTCGATTATAAAATTGTGTTGGCAGAGTTTAGACAAAACATGAGCAGAGGTCCAATATAGGAAAGAAAATAGTCAGAAAATGTCAAATCCCGCGGTAACGTTCTTGGATAGCTTGAGAGCTGAGTGAAAACAAGAATTATTATTGCAAGACGACAACATAACTCATCCGTCACATGACTCGTGTATAACATCGTCTTTTTATATCGTTATTAATGAGTCTTGTGTCCATAAGTGGCAAATCGTGATCGCAATTTCTCTTGTATTATATAAAAGACCTGTTCGACTATAAAAATATGTTATGTTTAATGGAAAAATAGGCAGATATAGAAATTATCCTGGCGCCTTGTCATCCAAAATGTGGCTCGAACGCTTATCGTGACGATGAAATGGACCTGATCAAAAAAAACCCGCCAGCAGACATGTTTAAGCAATTGAGATCTAATCTTCGATAGGACGCTTGACAAGTTAGTAACCTGTTAACACCAGGTGAAGGATTTAACAAATAGGACTTGTGGAGTTGAGCTGCTGGACAAGTTTGGCGAACGAAGGCATATTTATTACATTTACCGGTACACTATAGTATTAGTTGAGATACCCCGGTAATGAGGCGACTCAAATAAGTTAAAATGAATGGGGAAAAAAGTAAATCATATCACCGCGATATAAAAAAATTACAAGAAAATAAAACGAATCGAACATGGAAGTTTTCATAGATAGCATTCCGGTGAAATATTGTGAAGTATTACTATGTTTTATTTTGAAAGCAAAATGCCTCAGAAATCGGGGGTGGCGTGGGCGGGGGAGAGTAGTATTTTTAGAGGAGAGGAGAGGGGGAGGGGGAGGTCACTTGTTGCCCACAACCTGCAGTGCCTTCTCTCCGTCACCTCACCAGGCTACTTCTTCCCGCCTATGAATTGGTCTGACACGATCATGAAATTTGGTAATTTGCAGACGTCAATCAAAGTCTGCCTAATGAATAATGTATGAAGTTTCACCCAGGTGTGAATGACTAGATGTGTACTAGTAGGTCATAAACTAGTTTTTCAAGGCCTGGGTCAACTTAGAGATAAAACATCTTTGTTTGCTCGTATAGTGACGCAGATCATTCTCGTTGTTTTAATCCAGCCAGGCGATGGGTATATGTTCCATGTAAATTATATTATGGTACAAGACCACTTCTTTCTATGAAATTGTCGAAATAAATGAATAAAAAGAATATCATTTACACGCAATTTGCGCCAGGTCCAAGAGACTATCCGACAAGTTCAACACATTTGCTGTTACAAATGTGTAAATAAGGAAATAGCCCCATGGTGGCGCGGATATTACATGTAAATCGGGATAAAAAATAGAATACCAAGAGTGACGATAACAATGTGTCATGTCCCTCATCTATTATATCTACCTGATCCGTTGTGGCATGTACAACTAGAAACATAACATATGGATTTGAAAATTAACGTGCAACACGGACTCTACGAGTAAATGCTCTTAACCGATTAAACGCACGTGCTCATCTCGAATTAACTTTCTCTTCTTTTTAGTTTAAAATTAGGCGTTAAGTGATTTCTCACCTACTAACGGTTTCACGTGCTGCTAATGGTTGATTTAAGGAGAGCTCGCGAGGAGCACGCGGAGATATAGGTAATCAAGTTGTAACAATCTTGCTGGTATACTGTTCAACTTCATTTCCTCGGGCTCATCTTATTTGGAGCCCCGAGTCATCTACCTTGGAAGGGACGAGACTTGGACACCGATCGATACCATTTTGTGGCGTTTATCTCAATTCTTAGACGTCTAGGCTCTCGTTACATCCACGCTGCAGCCAAACTATGGAACGAGCTCCCTAATAGCATGAGAGCTGCTACCAGCTTAAATCAATTTACCAGGCTCATACAATCATGGAATGGGAAAACATGCTCATGCATCGCTTGTTCCTGCCACTAATATACTATGTGCAGATAGTCATCTTGTCCATTCGTAAACACAATGTGATGTAAAATTACTCGTTTGTATATGTACTTGTCCGAATGCTTTATGCTTTTATCGTATATTATAGATAAATATGTTTGCATGCTAGTTCTTATATGTATCACTTATATATTTTAAGTTATGTGATATATTCTTATCAATAATATTTAATCCTCAATATATACGACTTTTATGTAGTGTGTTAGAACGTTATGTCTTAACAAAGTATACCAGTTTTATCTAATCGCATGAATGTGCTGCAATTTTGTTCTGCTTCGTCTATTGTCGTTTGTGTATGTCCATGTCTTGTTTCTGTTATTGTTAATATGTTTTATAGACGACCAATAGCTCTTCAGAGCTAATGTTTTTATGTTGAACACTCCCTCGTCTTAAAATAAAATTTACTTGAACTTGAACTTGAACATCCAAGCAAAAACTCACTAACTCACTATCAAGTGCAACCATTCAATAATATTCTGAGCATCAAATCCTGCATTTTCATGACATCAGATTGTTTCACCGGCATCTTAGAAGATTACAAACTCTGACAATGAGAGAATACAAACGCAGATAGGAAGGAATATTTGGAAGGTTTTGGGGAATAAGTGCTGTAGAAATTCTTGAGTACTGACGTCAACCATCGAAGTCTTATCTGACCGCGACGTACATCACGGATGCTGTTCGAATCTGTATAACATTCACAGTAGTGGAAGAAAGACATTCATGCCAAATGATCATGATCAGTTTCAGGTTCAGAGAGAGAAGGAGAGAGTGACGTCCTCACTAGAAATTACGTCATCACCGGAAGTGACGTAATGATCGGAAGTGATATCATCGCCGGAAGTGATGTCACCACAGGAAGTGACGTAACATAGGATAAAGATGCAGGTTATTGGTTCAGAGTGGGATCAATGTGTAGGAGAAGTTGCAAACCTGTATAGGTTCAATGATTCGACCAATAAGGATCAAGTATGCGACCGCCATGATTGATGACGTAGGTATAATTTGTAAATCATTGTTGATCATGTTTATTATCCGTATAACCCATCGTGTTTATTATCACGTGATAATTTAGTGTATAGAGGAAAGGATGTGGCGTAACCCAATATTGGAAGAATAAATATAATAGCCAGGGTTAAACGGTCACGTGATAAAACACGACGGTCGTATACACGATTCTGATTGGTCAAATGGTCACACGCTCATCGAACAAGATCAGCTTGCAGGTTCATGATCAGGGTGGGATCAAGAAAGGATCACACTGTAGAAGAAGTTGTAAAACAGATTTAGATTCAATAATTCTACCAATCAGAATCAAGTATATGAACCTGAACCTCTTAACCGGATCATGAACTTTTGGCGTGAAACTGGCAGTCGCATACTTTTGTGATTGGTCTTATTCGGTTTCACAACTTCTTCTACACCGTGATCCCTCCCTTATACAAAACTGATCATGAACCTGTACCTTGATCTTTATTTAGGTTTTCCTGCTATAGTATTATGCAAAAGGAAATATTCATTTGCCTATAAAGATATTAAAATCATGTTTGAAATTTTGGTACACAAGATGTCACTGCAGACGAACAATTTCTTCAAATTTTCTTTTCTGTAGCATTTAGGGACTACAAAAAATTGTCTGTTTGTTATTGTTCTAAAATTTCAGTCCTCATAAGACGATTTATGGTGATATTGTATATGAAGAAGTGATATGATCAACTTGATACCTTTGAAATTATTTTTTCCAACATGTGAGATCATCATATGATACTGCAAAACCAACATAAAGGTAAATGATGTCAAAAGTGTGTCGTGTGTAGGCGTACCAAAATTTGATAAAGTTAAAAAATTATTTCAAGTGACTTTTACTCAAATTAATATTTACCTCAGCATATCAATACAGCACGAAAGCCCTAATAATACATGTGTGAAGTTTCAGCTTGATATGATTTATTTATTTTAAGATTTAAAAAAATTCCTCTTAAAAAAATAATGTTATCATCTGACCTGTTTCTGGTCCAGCCTCCGAATTCTTCACGTTGGTCTCGGTCTTTGCAGGGTTAATTATATGTTCACTATCCTTATATTACGTTAATGCCCCCATACATCCCCACGTTTATTTTATTCCTATTCGCAAATTCCTCATATGTAGGGATATTTTTCAGATGAAGGCACGCATGCACAATCACTAAACTTTGTCAAGATATAGCGAATTTTCGATTGTATCGTCCAGTGAACATAATCGAACCGATTGTCGGTAAATAGCCATTGGTCTTCTGTAACATAACCGACGTTAAATAAAGATTGTCTTGTCTTGTCTTGTCTTTAAACATCCCACGGTCGGTTTTTCTTGAAACTCAACTACTTTGATAAATGACTGGACGTCATTAATTTACCACGAGTTTTGAATCATCCAGAGGTACGCAACACTGTACCGAGCTATTTGAAGTTCACAGAATCCCCTTGCATTTGATATAAGTATCATTAATAACCACCAAAATATTCTATTACTCTAATGCTGTCAACGAGTTTGAACTTATACTTCCGGAGGCTATAGTTGCGATTGTGAATCTTCGAACTTCCTCTATACACCATGCAAGTATATTGTGACTGGTAACCTTGATGTACTGAGTGATGAAGACCTCAAAACACTCACGATGAAGGGGCCTAAATATAGAAAGCCGAGAAAAATAAACCTGGAGGCCGACCAGAAGATAGTCCTGACTGCAGTGGAAGAGTATGTTATTGAGTGGTCAAAGGGAGAAAAAGTTGAACATACAGTATACTCGCTGACTGGCTGGATCTCTCCAACAACAAGGCCGTTGAAACAATCTGCCATATTGACATCACCCTTCCCCAAGCAAAACAAGTACTGAGAAACCTCAATTCCCAAGAAGTTCTAGCGAATCTCCAAGGTAAATTCGTCATAGTCCCTAGCAGAAAAAGCTCCAAATAATATAAAATTCATATGTAAATATTTCTAGTACCAGGTGCTGTTTGAGAAATTGAGTATAAGTACACAATCATAGAAAACTACTTATTCCCAAACTGCATTTACTCCGGAAGATTTATTTAACAACCCAAAAACGTTTCTCAAGGAGAGATGTAGTTGTCTTCCAACCCACTCATAACGATACACCGAAAGAGTACTGGACCCCCAAAATACACAATTTAGATTCATAGCTGGTTCTAGAAGCTGCACCACCAGAAATTAAAGCATTTAGGGAAATGTATTGCGCCACGTTTCCTAAAAACTCTGGCATTCAATGTATGTGGACATTGAAACACTCAAAACGTGTTAACGAAAGAACTTGACGCGAAAGGTCACATCCCATACAGACATGTATTCACATGGGATTTCTCGACCTATACTACAATCCCTCATCAGGACCTTATTGTCCGTCTTAGTTCATTAATAGTATCGGTGTTCAAGAAAACTGATCGCCGATTAATTATTATCAGAAGCCATAAAGCATTCTTTAGCTGTACTACATAAAAATGAAATCATTCACAGGATGTTTCTTTGTTTATAATTTGCTTGAATTTCTTATAATCTCCACAGCAATAAAGAAGTTGTTATCCATAGAATAGAGCTCCACGGCAATAAAGAAGTTGTTATCCATAGAATAGCATTGTGTTGAATTTCTTATTAATTAGATCTATGTGAAATTTGGCAACAATGTCAACAACATATAAGTTTTCCTATGGATACTACTTGTGCACGCCTTTGGATGACCTATATTCTCTTATGAATACGACTATATGTTGACGCTTTCAAAAACCGATCATTTTAAAGCCCGTTCCATCTCATTCACGAAACGCTATATAGGCGATCTTCTCGCTGTGGATAATCGCTATATAAATGACGCAGTGAAGGATATATATTCACCTTCACTGGATTTGAAGGAAACTACAGATAGCCTTAATGGCACATCATATTTAGACATATATCTCTAAAAAAAAATATTGACTTTTCGAAAAAAGAGATAAGAATTGATACATCTTTAACTATCCCTTTCTGGACAGTAATATTCCAGTGGGACCTGCATATGGCGTATACATATCTTGCCTTGTAGCATTTGCTAGATATTGTGTTAAATGTGACGATTTTAATCAACGTAACAAATATTATTACAGAAACTTATAAAACAGAGCTATACCACCAAGCGTCTCCACTCAAAGTTTCTCAAATTTGGCGATACGTATCGCATGCTGATAGCAACATACGAAGGTAGAGTGCAAGATCTATGGTTTTACGTTTCGTAACTTGTATCTAACTCCGCTTAACCCGGGGCTAGGGACCATATGAGCCCATTCATTTCAAGATCCTCGTGATGTTCATATGATCAGTCACAATCAAAGCGTGACTGAGGTACATCCTACTCTAGATGACGACTTAACGAAAATCATATGTATTAAGAATACTGATCAGCGATACGTATTTGATATTTTTGGAGCATCATGATGGCTTGCCGGTGTGGAGGCTAAGAATGTCCGGTGGCTACGTGTGACCGGTCCCTATCTTCTAAACCAGCTACGACATTTTTCTCCACATGGTCCGTTCTTGGTTGCAATAGAAAAGGATATGAAAAGGGACACAATCACCAGGACATTCTTATCTATCACACCGGCATCAGTGAAAACAGTTGACAGCTCCTGACTTACAGGAAACTAGACTATTTTTATGTATACGATGATTTTTTATTGAAGTTGGTGCCCGATGCTGTTATATGAATTAGGTCTTTGGGTTATGGACGCGGAATTCTTTAATGGACGACGGCTGAATAATGAATGACGGACTAGACGCTTGAACGTATGGTAAAGGATGTGTTGCTCCGTAACTTTCCCACTTAGAAATGACCACCTTACAACGACTCCACATGTAAGTTAATTTGCGGGGTGCCTAGCCATGTACCATTCCTTAACCCTCTAACTTATTGTCTGCTCGATTCATCGCCACATCTATCTTAAACTCCTAAACAGTTTGTGTTCAACCCAGCAACAAACTCAACTTTACCCCACGTGGAAAGTTCCAATATTAGTTTAGTGAAACAACCTTCTGTGTGACATCAAACCAAATCCCCCTCCCTCCAATTTTAGCCATCACCCCATATAAACCTCACATTTACCCCACGTTATATGTCCAAGTCTATTATCACACTGTAGATGACATGGGAACTCCAAATGTTATAGTCACTCTCATCTGTCCTTATCACGAAAGAACCAACAGACGAAGATAAGACAGTGTCACGTGATCAGATGTCCTAATTGCTCCAAACTTGTCTTCTCATTCTGACTATAAGGATCAAAGAACCGCATGACACATTTACCTACGTGCAATCCTCTTTCATCTCTGATTACTTCACCAGAGAATTCTCACGTTTTGTGGATAGTCTGACAGTCATAAATCTAACACTGCTATGATAATTTGAGCAGTTTACTTAATACTACATGAAATATCGAGTTACTCCCCCTTACATCTTCGGCAAAGATAAAGGATTAGAGACCATTTTCCAACACCATCGCAATTCCAAAAGATATGTCTGCTGCAAAAATCCAATAGAAGAAAACCGAAGCACGTGGTTTTAATGATCACCAATGTTCCTCTGTATGCTGAACAACCTCAATATTGATTAGTGAAGTCTCTAATTTTTACAGTGTAAATTTGTAGACTGTATATGGGTTTGGAAGGGTATAGAGTGCTAATAATATCGAGAAAGTGCCATCCCGCACTCTCATAAGGATAATATGGAGACAGACGTCACACAAAAACAAAACATCCTAAAGTGTCATATATTTCGGAAAACAGAAATAAATATAACCATGAAAATGACCGCTAACCAGTGTTGAAGCGTCAGCATTATGACAATGTTAGAGTGTAACTTCAATCGTCTGTGAATGAACCCAAACAGCCGATGAAAGCGGTGGATCATGGACTTGTGATAATAGTAACGCGAAACTGCGACAACGCGAAAATGCAACAACACCCAACAGCGAAAAGCGATGCCAAAGCGAGAAATGTGTTTCGCATCGCCGTTTCGCCGTCAGGAAGCTGCATTTTCGCTGTTTCGCTCTCTCATGTTTTCGATGTCTCCGTGTTCACGTTTTCGCTGTTTTCTGTTTTCGCTGTTTCCATACAGTTATATTAACGGATTCTCTGAAGTCAATATATTCAGCGTCTTGCAATGAGGCGACTCGCGAGACAGTGTTACCATTATTGATGCGAAAATGTAACATGACCGCTCATCCTTCGGCTTCGATAGTGAATTGTGATTTCCAATGATTTCAACCTGTGTCTTACTGCAAGGCCGAACGGATTTTTTGCCCAGGAGATGTTACGTATTTTTGAGATTTTTTTTTAATATTACATAACAAGTAGCAGAAACATTTGCGGTCATACGCCACCTCGACATGATTTGCCGTGTTGTGTGTATGGCAGGCGATCTGTTGCAATATTCAATTTTTCACGTTTTTATCCTTTTAATCATTTTATACATTCAAAAATCGAGCAATTCGTTCAATTTTTCGAATATTGTTTACGAATATAGAATATATATGTTCAATAATGTTAGTAGTATACAAAGAGCCTTTCAGCGCACTGGCGCCTCACTGCGCATGCGCAGAACTTGGTTTGACGTCACAATTGAGGGGGTGATGAGGGGGTGCGCATGCGTGAGTGGATGTGAGTGGAGGTGGGTTCAAAATGGCGGCTACTTACCTCCCACTCCACCACGACACAGTCCGCCATTTTGAACCCACCTCCACTCACCAGTGCACTCAGGGCTCAGTCCACAGTTGCGGATTTTTGGTCCCCCTCAAATTCTTTGAAATTAAAATTCCACCAGGTTTGACCCCATGAGAATTTTTGTTGGCTTTTTGTTTATTGATATTTGTGATATCATTCAGTTGACTAGTTGATTTGCTTCAAATCAGTACATGGTATTTTGCCAGTAGGATTGGCCCATGCCTCACTATGCAGATGGAAGTGTGAAAGTGTGGCTGTGAATTGGGGCCATTTTCAGCTTACGAGCACATGGCATACTTTACGGTGTAAAATCGAGCTTGAAAACCGCGTGGTCGACACCCTATTTTCTTTGCCAATTTTTGTTGGTCCTTGGACTGGGCACACTGTCGGTGAGTTTCAGGACAATTGAATAACAAGTTTTTTCTTTGGTGGAGGGGGAATATTACCCATTTTGGACCAATTTTAGAGGATTTTCCTGAAGTTTGAAGCAAGTTCAGTATGGGTTATGGGGACCCTGATTTTCGTCAACAAGGCTTACATCTGTTTCGGCTTTATGTCAAGAGCCTACTCTTTCAGAAAATATATAGTTCTATGGGGGTTCTCTAATAACACGGTTGCTGTTTAGCATAAAATAAATCTGCCTACTGTTTAATTTCAGATGCCATGGCCCTTCTGTAGACTGCACCCTATATGACAGAACAGGCACTTTCTCAGGTAACATTAAATTTGCATATCTGATAAAAAATTTCCATCCAGAACTAATATTGTTTACTATCAAGTTGAACACAATTCAAACCAATGCTATTCACACCCAACACAGGACTGAAATTATTAAAGCAGCACAGGGGCTTGGGCTAGAAAGGGGGGAGGGTAACTCTTAGCATGGCCAGGAAATATCTGTTAAAAGGTGTGTAGAATTGCCAACATCCATGTTGGTGTTTTATCGGGGAGGGAGGGGGGTTCAATTGTCCCAGGAATTTTTCAAAAGTTTTAGTGTCACAGAATAATTCCTCTGGGACCATTAAAACAGCCCTACCCCCCCCCATAAAACCAGCATTGGAGTTGGCAATACTATACTATACACAATGTAACAGATATTCCCCTGTCATGCTAAGAGTTATCCACCCCTCCCCCCCTTCTAGCCCAAGCCCCTGTGCTGGTTTCATAATTTCAGTCCAGTGTTGGGTGTGAATATCATTGTTCTGAATTGTGTTCAACATAATTGTAAACAATATTAGTACTGAATGCAAAATTTTCAGTCAGATATATTCAAATTTGACATAGCGGTCTAGCCTGACAAAATGGCGTCGCAAAAACTGTCAAAATATGAATGGGGTAGGGGGAAAGGTATCGCTCTGTTTTATCTTAATATGACTTTCAACCATTGAGTGTCATATATCATTATACTTGTACAGACCCATAGATTGAAAGGAGTAGATAAAAAAAAATCCACAAAAAGTACCCTTCACTTAAAGGGCTCAGTCCACAGTTGCGGATTTTTGGTCCCCCTCAAATTCTTTGAAATTAAAATTCCACCAGGTTTGACCCCATGAGAATTTTTGTTGGCTTTTTGTTTATTGATATTTGTGATATCATTCAGTTGACTAGTTGATTTGCTTCAAATCAGTACATGGTATTTTGCCAGTAGGATTGGCCCATGCCTCACTATGCAGATGGAAGTGTGAAAGTGTGGCTGTGAATTGGGGCCATTTTCAGCTTACGAGCACATGGCATACTTTACGGTGTAAAATGAGCTTGAAAACCGCGTGGTCGACACCCTATTTTCTTTGCCAATTTTTGTTGGTCCTTGGACTGGGCACAGTGTCGGTGAGTTTCAGGACAATCGATTGTCAAGTTTGTTCTTTGGTGGAGGGGGAATATTACCCATTTTGGACCAATTTTAGAGGATTTTCCTGAAGTTTGAAGCAAGTTCAGTATGGGTTATGGGGACCCTGATTTTCGTCGACAAGGCTTACATCTGTCTCGGCTTTATGACAAGAGCCTACTCTTTCAGAAAATATATAGTTCTATGGGGGTTCTCTAATAACACGGTTGCTGTTTAGCATAAAATAAATCTGCCTACTGTTTAATTTCAGATGCCATGGCCCTTCTGTAGACTGCACCCTCATTGACACCGGTGAGTGGAGGTGGGTTCAAGATGGCGGCCTGTGTGGTGGTGTGGTGGGAGGTGAGTATCCGCCATTTTGTACCCACCTCCACCACACATAAACACTGACTGACAAAAAAAAAAAAAGTTCCGGCAAAAGAAATGTATTCATGCGCGGTGATGCGGTTTGGCTGTGGTTTTGGCGGTGATTGCGGGTTGAACTATCGGCCTTCTGCGCATGCGCAGTGGCCGAAGGGTATGAAAATAGCCGTGTTGGAGCTAGGGAAGCCCCTAATGGACCAATGGGGTCGAGTGAGGTATCGATGTGAAGCATTCGTGAAGGGGCATCTGATGGGCTGGGTGTGGGGTTGAAATATTGGCATTCTGCGCATGCGCGGTGGTCCAAGGGTATGGAAATAGCGGTTTTGGAGCTAGGGGAGTCCCTAATGGGCCAATGGAGTCGTATGAGGTATCAAAGTGAAGCATTCGTGAAGGGGCATCTGATGGACTGGGCGTGGGGTTGAAATATCGGTATTCTGAGCATGCGCGGTGACCCAAGGGTATGGAAATAGACGTTTTGGAGCTAGGGGAGCCCCTAATGGTCCAATGGGGTCGAGTGAGGTATCAAAGTGAAGCATTCGTGAAGGGGCATCTGATGGACTGGGTGTGGGGTTGACATATGGGCCTTCTGCGCATGCGCGGTGGCCCAAGGGCATGAAAATAGCCTTTTTGGAGCTAGGGGAGCCCCTAATGGTCCAATGGGATCGAGTGAGGTATCAAAGTGAAGCATTCATGAAGGGGCATCTGATGGACTGGGTGTGGGGTTGAATTAGGGTCATTCTGCGCATGCGCGGTGGTCCAAGTGTATGAAAATAGACGTTTTGGCATCTAGGGGAGCCCCTAATGGTCGAATGGGGTCGAGTGAGGTATCAACGTGAAGCCTAGGTGAAGGGTATTTGATGGCTGGGTGGCTGCATGTAAAATTTTTCCTGAAAAAAAATTACGGAACACGGACTTTATCGAAAAACCTGGGAAAATGCCTATATGGGGTATGAGGGGTATATAGGTCGCCGGGCTTAACGGGGCTTGTCTATCAACAGAGTTATCTTCCCTAGTTCCAGGGTGGGTGTATGTAAAAATTTTCCTGAAAAAATACGGAATACGGACTTTATCCTAAATTACGGGGAAATGCCTATATGGGGTATGGGAGGTATAGGACCATCCTGGGAAACGTACTTCTATACATTTGCGGTAGGGTTGTGAGGTCTCGTTTTACTCGTCTCGTCATTTAGAACATGATAGGAAGTGTCAGCGCCTAAGTGTAACACTTCAAAGGCCCTTTTCAGGGCCAACCATCTTTCTCGGAAGAGAAAACTTCTTTCCAAAGCACACAAAAATAACACCAGCCCCCATCATCCTTTTTCCAAAAAAAAAAATTTTTTCAAAAAAAAATCTTCACACACAAGGTGAATTTTTTTTTATTTTTGAGGTAGTGGGTCGAGTGAGGTATCAAATTGAAGCTGACGTGAAATGCTTCACATTGATACCTCACTCGACCCCATTGGACCACTAGGGGCCCCCCTAACTCCAAAAAGACTATTTTGAAGATCGATATCAACACCTTGTGTGTGAAGATTTTTTTATTTTGGAGGTAGTGGGTCGAGTGAGGTATCAAATTGAAGCTGACGTGAAATGCTTCACATTGATACATCACTCGACCCGATTGGACCATTAGGGACGCCCCTAACCCCAAAAAGGCTATTTTGAAGATTGAAGATTGATATCAATCTTCAAAATAGCCTTTTTGGGGTTAGAGGCGTCCCTAATGGTCCAATCGGGTCGAGTGAGGTATCAAATTGAAGGTAACGTGAAGGAGCATCTGAGACTGGGTGTGGGCTTGAATTAGGGTGATTCTGCGCATGCGCGAAGGCCGAAGGCTATGAAAATAGCCTTTTTTGGAGCTAGGAGAGCCCCTAGTGGCCCGATGGAGCCGAGTGAGGTATCAATGTGAAGCATTCATGAAGGGGCATCTGATGGACTGGTGTGGGTTGAACTATCGGCATTCTGCGCATGCGCGAGAATGGAAATAGACGTTTTTGGAGCTATTTTACTATTAAAAAAAGGAAAAAAGAATGAACACTAAGCATTTTTTTAATTTTCTACTATTTTTTATTAACACAGAATGAACGTATTCACAAGGGTATTGAATTTAATACAATTATATCTGAGTATTGAATTTTTAATACAATTAACAGTCAAAAAAACTCTGAAATTTTAATACAATTATACGCTCTCCAGATCAATAAATGTGTATGGTCAATGTTTTTCAACACTTGTTCTGCTCAATAGTTCGCCAACAAGACTTGTATGAATTCATCATCGTCTTTCCGTCCTTGGTGCACATAGATGTACGTAATAATCTCTTCACGTGGAATTTTGGCAGGGCAAGCCGCTTCCACGCCCAGAGCAATTTGCTGCTCGACCCACTTCTATACATTTGCGGTAGGGTTGTGGGGTCTCGTTTTACTCGTCTCGTCATTTAGAACACGATAGGAAGTGTTGCGGAGCGAATCGGTGAAATTTTTAAAAAAAGTCACCGAGGCCTGGGTAGGCCCATAGGCCTATACTGCATGGCTATGGGTGTATAGGCCCATACGGGGTGGACATGTTGGAGTCTAGGTGGGCCACTCATGGTCCAATGGGGTCCAGTGAGGTCTTATTTTGAAGCTCTCGTGGAGGAGCACTTGACTACACTAATGGTTCGTCCGTGTTCAATAGTCTGCGCATGCGCAGTCTGGCCGTAGTATAGAAAACAGGCATTTGGGTGCTATGTAGGGGGGTGTTTGGGTTAGAGATGAGCTAATCACGGTTCGAATGGGTCGTGTGAGGTGTCAAAGTGAAGCTTGTGTGGGGTAGAGTCAGAATGGTGTGTTTTTGAATGCATGTCGCGTTAATCTGCGCATGCGCAGTTGATTGTAGTAAGTAAAGTGGCCATTTTGGGGCAGCGAAGGAAGTTATTTGGGGTCGAGATGGGCTAATCACGGTTCGAATGCGTCCTGAAAGGTGTCATCTTGTAGTTCTCGGGGTGTACACTCCGATTTGAGGGATATCCGCGTCATCTGTGACGTCATCGGTGACGTCATCGGTACGAGTAGTAGCGAAAGTGGACATTTTCGGGCAGTACATGAAGGTATTTGGGATCGAGATGGGCTATTCACAGTTCGAATGCGTCCTCGAAGGTGTCATCTTGTAGTTCTCGGGGTGTACATTCCGATTTGAGGGATGTTCGCGTCATCTGTGACGTCATCGGTGACGTCATCGGTATGAGTAGTAGCGAAAGTGGACATTTTCGGGCAGTACATGAAGGTATTTGGGGTCGAGATGGGCTATTCACGGTTCGAATGCGTCCTGGAAGGTGTCATCTTGTAGTTCTCGAGGTGTACATTCCGATTTGAGGGATGTTCGCGTCATCTGTGACGTCATCGGTGACGTCATCGGTACGAGTAGTAGCGAAAGTGGACATTTTCGGGCGGTACATGAAGGTATTTGGGGTCGAGATGGGCTATTCACGGTTCGAATGCGTCCTGGAAGGTGTCATCTTGTAGTTCTCGGGGTGTACATTCCGATTTGAGGGTGTCCGCGTCATCTGTGACGTCATTGATGACGTCATCGGTACGAGTAGTAGCGAAAGTGGACATTTTGTGGGTGCGTGAGGGTGAGTTTGGTGTAGAGATGCACCATCCTTAGTCCGAATGCGTCGTGTGAGGTGACATTTTGTAGCTCTCGGGGTGTACAATCCGAATTGAGGCATGTCCGAAGCTTCTGTGACGTCATCGATGACGTCATCAGTAGGAGTATTAGCGAAAGTGAGCCTTTTGGGGCAGTGCAGGAAGGTATTTGGTGTAGAGATGGACCATCCGCGTTGCGAATGCGTCGTGTGGGGTATCATGTTGTAGCTCTTGGAGTATAGACCCTGATTTCAGGGATATTTATAGCATCTGTGACGTCATTGGTGACGTCATTAGTACAAGTTGTAGCGAAAGTGGGCATTTTTTAGCAGTGAAGGATGTTATTTGGCCTTTTGGGGCAGTGCAGGAAGGTATTTGGTGTAGAGATGGACCATCCGCGTTGGGAATGCGTCATGGGATGTGTCATGTTGTAGCTCTCGGAGTATACACCCCGATTTCAGGGATATTTACAGCATCTGTGACGTCATCGATGACGTCATTAGTACAAGTTGTAGCGAAAGTGGGCCTTTTGGGGCAGTGCAGGAAGGTATTTGGTGTGGAGATGGACCATCCGCGGTCCAAATGGACCGTGTGAGGTGTCATCTTGTAGCAACGCCCACCAACACCATTCTTAATGCTTCAACGCCCTGGTGAAATAGCTCAGAAGCTCTGATATTCCATGGAATTGTCACTAATTCTTCGAAATGCGGCGATGCCCGTCAACGCCCGTCGTTACACCTTAACACTCTAACATAACGCCATGATATAGACCAGAGAGAGAACAACAACAACAACAAGGATGACACATGAGAGAACAACAACAACAAGAAGTTGACACATGAGAGAACAACAACAACAAGAAGTTTTTTTCATATAGTTTATTTTCCCCAATGTTACATCACACCCACGCTGGGAGAGCCGCGTTGGGTATATTTACAATTCAAGAAGATTCTTATCCAATCAGAGGCCACCATTTGCATGTTTCATATTCGTTCCTGTCCGTTAGATGTATTCTTGTTCAATCAGAAGTCTCCATTTCAGAAAGTGCCATCTGAACCGTTTATTCTAATCATCGTCGGACAGGCCAGGATACCGTTGAGGCAACATATCCTCAGATAGTTGTTTGCGCATTCTGAGTATCTATCAGTGCATGGGTGGATACTTTCATCCGATGGAGGTGGTGGTCAGTTTAACCACGAAGAACGCAACATTGGTCATTATCTCCACTATCCACTTGGTGTTACAATTCAAGAAGACTTGTCCAATCAGAGGCTACCATTTGCATCTGTCAT